>WWET01002701.1:28325-45634 GCA_011038615.1 Limnodynastes dumerilii | reverse complement strand
CGTTCCTTGTCAAGTCCAGTCCAGTCAAGCTTTGTCTTGTCTAGTCCAGTCAAGCCTTGTCTTGTCCAGTCCAGTCAAGCCTGGTCTTGTCCAGTCCAGTCAAGCCTGGTCTTGTCCAGTCCAGTCAAGCCTGGTCTTGTCCAGTCCAGTCAAGCCTGGTCTTGTCCAGTCCAGTCAAGCCTGGTCTTGTCCAGTCCAGTCAAGCCTGGTCTTGTCCAGTCCAGTCAAGCCTGGTCTTGTCCAGTCCAGTCAAGCCTGGTCTTGTCCAGTCCAGTCAAGCCTGGTCTTGTCCAGTCCAGTCAAGCCTGGTCTTGTCCAGTTCAGTCTGGTTGCTCAGCTTAGTCTGGTTCAGAGCTGGTTTCATCCACTACAAGCCAAGCCTGTCTATCCTGTCAAGCCTAACCAGTCCAGTTCAAGTCAAGCCTTGCCTTGTATTTCCGAAAACCCCTTGGCACTAACACATGAGCAGATCCTACATCAAACCCTCAAGCATACATTACTTCGGTGAATCACTATCATGTCCCTGGGAACCAAAAGCGTATAGCCATCCAAGTTAGTCCGTGATATAAGGTAGCAAAGGTCTTGGGAGAACTCTTTGCTTTTACCCATCATGAGATGTTTCTTATGGGACACCTTCGTAATGAGAGACCTTTTTATAGGCCATCAGCTGGGACTGAACCAGCTTATATTAATTTGCATTGACAAGGTGCAGGATTGCTTTCCAATTACTGATATATTTCATCTGGTGTCTTGGCTTTCCATGCCTTTTTGCACCTCCCTTTCTTCATGTGTTCAATACTTTTTCCCCGTGTCATTTCACATTATTAAACATAACTTAATTTATGGACATGTATGATTTCTTTGCATGTGTGTTGTTGCTGACATTTGGTGAACATTTCATTGCAATAGCCCCATTACAAATATATTTACTGAAACATTTTTTGATGTGTTCAATACTTCCACACACATAGTTATTTATACATAGGTATATCTACACACATCTCGTATACCACAAACACATACGCAACATGCATTACAAACCTAATATAAATACATAGAAAATGACCTCTGTTAATTTGTCTGGGATGTGCACTTATAACTAAAAGAAGCTTCCCATAATAAAAATGGATTTTCCATTTCTGTCAGAGCAGATAAAGAGGAGAAAAACTTTTTAATGTGAATATATAGATTCTGATATAAACATGGGAACAACCAACCCGGAGTTTTTGAAAAATTGCAACGGGTCTGTCACTGGTTGGATAGTGCCATGTTACAACAGTGTATATTTAAGAAAATGATCCCTAAGGGATTAAGGGCCTGATTCCCAACTAAGAACTGGATTTCAGTGTATATATTTAAGAACACTTAAACTGAGCATGCTCAATCCTCAAATCTACACACTGAAACCATGCAAGAATGATTCACAGAGTAGAACTGCTAATTAGCAGATTCATGCTTGGGATTGTTTGGACTTCCACATGCGTGGCTAGAGGGGCAAGACTCTTAACGCAAATGTGCAGCATTCGGGCTACTAATGTACAGTATGGGCGTTCCTCGAAACTTTAGAATGATTCACAGTTAAGAAGGGCTTGCGCGGGGTAACATACACAGGAAAAGATAAGAATGACCACTACCATTCTTAAGCTGACATCCGCATGGTTAACAGAGAGGCAAAGTCTGATGCTTTTCTGTATGTTTAACACACAGCTGCTGTGTGATGATAATGAATGCATATGTTTTCTTTGGTTTAAACAAGTAAAGGCTTATCTTTTAAAACTGTGGTTATGTTACCATTTTGCGTTTGACTTTAAATTTGAAAGGTGCTAATTATTTACATTTGTTTGCAGTATGTGCATTATTTCATTTTTTGTTGTAAAACATTTTTAAACAAGTTTTTTTTTAACTTGTAGCATGTTTGCATTGTTTGTGTGATACAAATTTTGTTTAGGTCTAATGTATGTAGATATTATTATTTTGATATTCATGCTATAACAGCTTTAAAAGCTGAATGGTCTTTCGTAATCCTTCAATAAGTATTTATGATTTTAATAATTTTCTACATATTTGCATATTGCAATTTTTAACACATTTTTGGGATAATTTTGTTAATTATAAAACAAAGAAAGCCTAAGAAAATCAATTTGCTTCCTAATTCACAAAGCTATTAAAGATCCTAAATATATGCACGATTATCAGTTAGAAAACAAAGCTGTTCCTAAATATACGCATATGGAGAAAAGAATGTTCTTAACTCCTAAGAAGCTGTGGTTACCATTTTTCTTTAGGATCTGTGAATCGTTCTTACCTATCTTTGCTGTGCATAAGTTCTTTGCTAAGTGTGAATCAGGTCCTAAGGGTATTTAAACTGTTATAATTATGATGACCTGTTTAGGAAATGGTGGAATGAAATTTTGGACACTTGTTTTTTCTTTAATAAAATTTTTGGTTTCCTATAGAGAAGTGAAAAATTAGCTACTGAAATTGAACAGCTAAGGGTGAATATTGAACGGTTTAAACACAATTTTCATAAAAGAACAGAATATCTAGAGTATAAAGTACAAAAACATGAGAAAAATTGAATTATGACCAAGCAGGAAAAAATCCTGAGGAAATGATTAAGTAACTTACTGTTCGAACCTACAAAAGACCATGGGCGAACAGTCACTAAAGAAAGTATAATGGGAGGGGTATACAGCTTAAGAAATAGGGTCAATTGTCACCTGAAAATAGTAATAAAAGTGCTAGGAATCTTTTTATGTATTTTCCTCTTTCCCAAAAAGAGTCCCGCTGATCCACACGTCCCATTTAAGGCAGGTTTATGGAACTATAGTAACCCTAGCGTAACATCTGGATGGCGCATGAAATCAGGACAATTACGCATCTTGTGTGTAAAAGACCTATCGGTCTTAAATCAGAATACGGTCCTATATGCGCCTTCATAGTATAAACACAATTGTAACGTTAATAAGGAAATTCTGTAGCCAAAAGGCAGTAACTGGATTAAGCACTATATGCTCTTCAGAAGTATAGATAAGATGGCAATGTCTGTAGAAATTTTGTAGCAGAGGACGCAGTATTTGGAAAGATCTCACTGTGTCTGTTGGTCTCTATGAGGAAATAAGCTGTAAAATATTCACTGCAGCTCCTGACACTCCAGATCATGGCACCCGGAGCCAACACTCAGCTGTGTGGCTCTCAGTGCGCCTGGCATCTCACACAGGTAGTTACCCACTCCCCCACTTATCAGATCAAATTCAGAGATCCTTATTTTAGTAAATACAAACGAAGCCACTCAGTGTTCCTGCTGCAGCAGCATGTGCACCCGCCAGCAACTAAGTTATCAACACAAGTCTTTTGATGGCAAAACGGAGCAAAAGTGTAATGGTGAAGTAGATAATAAAAATATTTGGACACAATTCACAAGCAGGTTGTTTGAATTAACAATGACGCATTTCTTTTAACAGCAGAGATTCCATCAGAGGTATTGAGTCTTGCTGCTTATGGGCTATTTAAAGCCCACCTTCCTTAATCAATTAGTTCTCACATGTGTAGTATCAGACAAGCCGTTTTTTACAACCAATTAGACATCAAATAAATATTAAGTTCTTAAACAAAATGTGAATATAATGTATAGGCTCAAAGGGAATGAGAGAGGTGGGGAAACATATTGTACCACAAAGACGAGAAGTTCTTAGCTTTAGTGACAGTGAAGCGAACTCGATTCTATTTTCGGTGGATACACTGAGTGAATTGACTGCAGAAACACTTCTGGATAAATACCACAAAGGGCTACGACTCACCAAGAGGCTCCTTGATTTTATAATGCACGAAGTCACTTTATCTAATTAGAGAAAAGCTCATCCCTCGTGGTTTTAGAATCTTCAATTTTCCGACTATCGGGAGGTGTAGTCCTGAATTCTGCAGGAGATGGGTCTCAGTGTTGAATAAGGCTTCATTTGACCTTATGTTGCTAGTTATAGAAGAATCAGCAAAAGTCGTCAAACAGACAGAGGCCAAACTTTTCCATTTACAACAGGGACAGTAAACCCAAACTGACTTTGGATCCAGAGCAAGGATTCATTAACATGGTGTACCCGTGGTTTTTGGGCACCACACACAGAATTATTCCCAAAAACTGCAGACCTTTCAGACTCCAAACTATTCCAGCACCTACTCAGCAGGGTTTTCAGTGCAAACCGCCGTTGGGACCAGGCACAAGTCAAGCTATCCCTTCGGCAGACCCACCAGGCGGAGCGGCTACTGGAGGAGGTAAAAGAAACCTCAGATCCAAGAGAACCTGATTTTCAATCTTTCAACAACTAAATTGACCATTGCGGAATGGAAAGTCCTTAATTTGGGGCTTTCTTTCATTCCCACTACTTTCTTTGATCCGTTTCAATTCAAAAGAACAATTCAGGCTGTCTCATAACTTGCAACTGAAGGAGCACTTTGGAGGTAGGACTGACGAATTGGAGCCCTCAATCAATGCTTCGCTTAAATGTTTTAATAGATTATTGGATGCCAGCATGGATAAAGCTTTCCATCAGCTACCTCGAAGCAAATCCAATTTGTCTCATGCACAGAAATCAGCCTCAAGAAACTTGCAACAAAATAAGGACCTAGTGTTCCGTCCAGCTGATAAGAAAGGGGGCATAGTGGTCCAGAATAGAGCCAACTATTGCAATGAAATTTTTCACCAATTATCTCCTCAGTATATCGACAACTGGACCAAGATCCTACAATTGCTTTTCAAACTTAGATATAGGATCTACTTGCACAAGCAGTCAGAGATGATCATATTACCAACAAGACACGGGATGCATTAACTGTTTATTTTCCAGTTTCTCCTCTCTTGTATACACTCCCTAAGGGCCACAAGAAATTAGTGGACTCCCCTGGGTCGGCCTATTGCTCGATATTTCAACCTATTTCCCAATTTTAAGACCTGTATCTTCAACCTGAGATCCAAGTGCAAGAAACATATTTAAAAGACACCACCAATTTCTTGAATATGCTTTCAACTATCCAGGATCTGCCTTTATGTTTGCCTACTATGTACAATCAATGTGGAAAGTCTCTACACTAGCATTCCTCACCGGGCTGGTGTAGCAGCAACCACGGAATTGATTGAAGTACACAATATTTGGGACCGCCTGTCCCTGTTCATAACAGTATTAGAAATGGTGCTACAGCATAACTATTTCCTATTTGATGGCAAGTACTATCTTCAGCTCCGGGGTTGTGCGATGGGGTCAAACGTGGCCCCATCGTACACCAATGCCTACATGTTCCACACGGATATTCCAGAGTACTGGCGTAACATCCTCACATTTTTTAGATACATTGACGATTTCTAATATGGCTTGGTACAGAAATTGAACTTTCCACAATGATGACTACAATTAACTATGGATTGTCCACTGAAATTCACTTTTGAGTGCAGCCAGACGGAGGTACATCAGAAAAAATTGTCTACCACCATGTATAGTAAACCTACCGACAAAAACACTATTCTTCAGGCAAGTAGCCATCATCTTTCAGCATTAATCAAGGGTCTCCCGTATTCCCAGGTTACCAGAATTAAGTGTGTATCAATAGTGAACCAACTAAGTCAGAGACTCAGATGGAATTGATGATAAAGAAAGTTGAGGCCCGTGGCTACAGTACTGGCTGTTTGAGGGTAGCCATGCACAGAATCAACCAAATGTCTCGCGCTGATTTATTGACTTCATCGTCCAAAAAGAAAACTTCGACGAAAATTCCATGGCTTGCTTCAACCATTTGTCTTTTTTTGTAAACATTCGGGTAGAAGCTTATGGCTAAACATTTAATCAGATCGGACATTAACTACACTGGGTAATTATTCCTTACTTCCGAGTCACACAAGAGGTAGGAATTTAAAAGATTTTCTTTGTAAAAATGATGTACGGAGTGGCGCACTAGCCCCTACAGATAATTTCCTGGCTTGACAGGTGGCCCGACATTGGGCGATGGCACAACACTCCATTCAAGAATTACAATGGACTGGTATTGAACATGTCCCTCCCCAGAGAAAACTTACTGCTGAAAAAAGAAAGTACCTGGATCTTTAGGCTGAATACTGTGGCTCCAGCGGGGCTGAATGAATTGTTGCCTTCAAACTGTTTTTTATAGGTAGTTTCTGGCAGCTTTAAGTTTGGACTGTGTGGAATGTGTCTCTTATTATTTTCTCTGACTCTGCTCCTGTTTACTTTAGTTTTATGTGCTTTGTATTACTCTCTGTAATATTTTCCACTCTTAGCAACCGGGAACCAATGACGAGCCAAGTGGTCTGACCTTTACTCCTGTTGCCCATATGCAAACGAGGCAGCAACGAGGTATGTGACTTCCTGCTCAGAGGCTGCACGGTGGACAGTTTTATTTCTTTATAAATAGGTGGTGGTTGTTCTGATTATATGTATTGCACTCTGAGGAAAACCGTTATCTATAAGATTGAAACCTCGGTTATATGACATAATTGAATTTGCCAGGAAGGCATTTTTTTTACCCCTTATACAGTCTCCAAGAGTGACTTCAGTGCTTGTGATTTTCTTTCTTTATTTGTGGACATGCACCAGGAGGAGAGACAGACACACACAGAGAGAAAGAGACAGAGAGAGAGAGACAGAGAGAAAATAGACATTTTGTGCTTCTAACATTCGGACAACAAGAAATCAGTGCTAATAAGTACAGACTTAGACAATAATGTACCTATACCCCAGCTGCTGCTTTGAGGGGACCAACCCTCATAAAAATTGAAAACAATGGAAAAAAGAGCGCTTGGAGATAGTCACATGTACATACTTAACAATTTAATTTAATTAAATTATATTTTATGTACATGTAACTATCTCCAAGCTTTCTTTTTTCCAGTGCTTCTAGCACTTCACTAGGGAAATGAACACCATCAGCAATCGCATTAAAAAGGCCCAATAGTAGAGGCCCAATCTGTTCACGAAAAGCAATATAAAACTCATTAATAAAACCATCTGGGCCTGGTGATTTAGCTTTGGGGAGATTCTGGATGAAATAATCTCCTGGAGAGTCCAGAGGGCACAGAGATTTGCAATTAATGATTCCTGTAGGTCTGGTAGGCTTACAGTGTCTAGAAATTGCTTAATTGAGTCTGGGGTAGGTTGGAAAGTGTGTGAATCCTTATTCAAACTATAAAGTTTAGCATAATACTCAGCAAATGTATTTGCAATATGAAGTGGGTTGGCAACTCTGAGACCCCCAGGAGAATCCAGGAATTTAATACGATGCTGTGCTTGTCAAGCCCTCAATTTTCTAGCTAAGATTTTCCGGGCCCTATTTTCCGCTAAGTAATAGGTTTGGTGAAGTTTGGAAAGTGCAACATTAGTGCGTACCATTAATAATTTTTTAAGTTGACTCACCCTCTTTACAGAGGGTTATAGAGGGGATCACCTGATTTTGACGCTCAAGCGCAAAATTTTAGCTTCCAGGTTAGCTTGCGCTTAGAGTTATTGTTTTTTGAGTCTGGCTCCAGTTTGGATTGCTGCACCCCACATTACTGCCTTTAGAGCACACCAGTGAGTTGATAAGGAAGTGTCTGCAGCTCTGTTAGTCTGCAAATAGAGATCAAGAGTATCTGAAAAGGCTTTTTTAGCTTCAATAGAGGTAAGTAGGTGCTGTGACAGCCGCCAGGGGCGCGGAGGGACTCTGGTGTGATGTAGATTCCAATGCCAGAGTAAGGGGGCATGGTAAGACCAAGTGATTGGGAGAATCTGAATACGATACGAATGCTGGAGGGCCCACTTGTCTGATAAAATTAAATTTATGCGTGAATATGAATCGTGGACATTTGAAAAGAAAGTAAAATCCCTACCCTTTGGTTCTTGTACTCTCCAAATGTCATATAAATCAAACTCAGCCAGTAACTTCCTAAAAGCAGACGAGGGGTCCAAAGAATCCTGAGATAAGGAAGGTGGAGTAATACAAGATTTGTCTAGTTTTGGTTCGAGAACCAAGTTAAAATCTCCTAGAAGAATGATGTTGCCCCATCTATGCCTCTGTACAAGTTCGCACAGATGTCGCAAAAAGGGCACTTGTCCTGAGTTAGGGGCATAGAGAGAGAATAAAGGTACCCACCTCTCTTCCAAGAGGCCGAGAGAAGCAAGTACCGACCATTCTTATCTTCAACTTTAACCTTAAGTACGAAGTTAAGGCCTGATTTAAAAAGAATAGCAACTCCATTTCTCTTACAGGGACCATTGGCCGTATAACAGGTAGGATATCGGGCGTCTCTGAAGAGGGGAGGGATTGTTAGAAGTAAAATGTGTTTCCTGCACTGCCACAATATCAGCTTTGAAAGTACAAAAGGTTGAGAGAGCTAACCTGCGATTATGCAGGGAGTTCAAACCCCGAAACTTTAAAGAAAAAAGTTTAACCATCAATCAATAATTTTGAGGAGACAGTGATAAATCAATAATAAAGTGAGGGGGCGTGGCCTTGAGCTTGACCGAAGTGGACGTGTGGCGGTGACCTCTGGGCCTTTATCAGACTTTAGGGCACTAAAGTGCAGATTTGTGGGGCACATTAATCAAACTTGCCCCCTCAGCCTGTTCCACACCGCCAGGCCGCGGACACAGGCGGATATTGGGGCTGTGGAGCCACGGTAGCCGCGCTCCCTGGTGTCTGGGGCCCAGCTTCCAGGCTGGCCCTATAGAGATTCCACTCCTCCTCCCCTGCTTCCCCCGGAGGGGAGCACCGGGTTCCCCAGCGCACAGGCTCCTCTTCGGTGGATTCTGCGGTGAACTGCTCCTTCCTCCCTGTGGTGACGGCAGCTTTAGAATTGGAGCACCAGAATGAGCTCCTTCCACGTCGGAGGGACCGCACACGGCTGGCCTCCCCAGTTCTTGCACCACTGTTATACTCCCAGGTAACCTCTTGATCTACACCCAGCAGAGGACTCTAAAATAAAAAATAAGTGATAACTCACATCTGACTTGAACTGGCTGGCTGGGAGTGAGGTGCTGCGGGAGATACCTCCTGCCATTATACTACAGGCACCATTTTGGGACATGATCTGAGCATCTCAGAACTGCTGCTTAAGGTGACAGTTATAAGCAGAGCAGGTCCTTCCTCAGTTCAGCTCCTGTGACGTTCTAGCAGCTCATATAAAGGACTGGTGCAGCGACTTCACTCCAGTGCATTGCAGAGCATCACTACTCTGCTGCCACCTAGTGCTGGCTTTCCCAAATAACATTTTCAAGTATAATTATAGTGAAATAACCTTCCATTGACTGCCACTTTAATCCATACATAATCTCATACATAGCTGCGCTAGAAGACACAACCCTCACTCCCCCGCGGTAACTTTTAGACCGTTATAAGTCATTGTGCTCATGTAGCCTGGAAAATGCCTTTTTACTAAAAGGGGGTCGACAGCTCCAAACAACCGCAATGCATCCCAAATACTCCCTTTAAAAACCGAGCTTGCTCAAGAATCCACACGACTTACTACGGTCAAAAGACACAAGATAGCCACATTACAGATCTCACAGCGGTCACAGAACAATCTTACAAGAAATGCAAATGCAGCTAGAAGATTTAGAGGGAGGCGAAATAACCTCAGAATCAGAGGTATACCGGAAGACATCCCTCCTCAAAGCATTATAGACGTCCTAACACAAATATTTAATGAAGTCTTAAGAGTCCATCTGGACAACGAGATAACATTTGATCGTGCTCATAGAGCCCTCCAACCTAGGGGCCCACCACAATCACAGCCACGCAACGTCATTTGCAGACTTCACTACTTTATGGTCAAGGAGGAAATTCTTCAAAAAGCAAGACGACGAGACAAGATTGAGTTTGAGAGAAATGAGATTCAAATATTCCAGGACCTTAATGTTCAGTATAAATTGTTCTGCTGATTACTCATATGCTTTGGGTAAAGTTTGGATTGCCTATACCCCAATGTTGCCTACTGGCGTTGTAGTTGCACAAGGTCCTAAGTAAAGTGACCATGGTGCATCCAGTTGAATTACACCATATACTCCCCCTCACTGCGGGTGGGTATTACACTATTCTCACTAATCTCCTAAGGGTAATTACTGTTCTCAGTTCTTCACCTCTTGAAAAGAGCGTCCCATCCTTTTCTTTTTCCACCCTTTCTTCCTCTCCCCAACCCAGGTCACTCAGGTTCAATCATATTCCGGAATTAGAAGCTTTTTACTTTGGAAAAATCAAATTCCCCTCAGAGTCTATGATCCATTTGATGCGCACTACCCCTTTAAATTATCCTTATGGCTAGTGCCAAAACTCACCTACGAATCCTTTCCCTTAACGTGAAGGGTCTTAACATTCCTGAAAAACGATCCCAACTTTTCCACACCCTTAGGTCAGACAAAATAGATGTTCCATTTCTGCAAGAGACCCACTTCAAGGGGATCTGCCCCCCGCTTATTTCACCCAGGGTTTCCTAAAGCTTATTTTAATGACTATTCTAAGGCTAAAGCAAAAGGAGTGGCTATTCTCTTTTTTAGGCAAACTATCCTCTCTGACCCGGTTTCAGTCTCATGGGGGGATGGGAGGGGCATAGTTGTGAAGGGAAAAATTTTCAACCAGATGTATACCTTTGTTAATTTATATTCTCCCAATCAGGATCAGCCACGTTTCCTCGCCAACATGCTGGAACAAATTGAGTCTATGGTGGAAGGAGTTCTACTAGTTGGAGGTGACCTCAACTGGCCTCTCGAACCCCACCTTAATACTTCATCTGGAGCACCAGGACACTCTCTACGAGATATTAGGAAGGTGAGATGTACCCTACACACCCACCAGCTAATTGAACCTTGGCGAATACTACACCCTAGGGAATGGGATTACACATTTTATTCATCACCGAGACAAATTTACTCCAGAATAGATCATCTCCTCATAGAGCATAGGTGTCTCCTCTGCCTCCACTGGATCCATCACGTGGTCCGACCACACTCCGATCTATTTAATGCTAACCCTACCTATTCCCCAACCGAGAGTCTGGTCCTGGCGATTCAATGAATTGCTTTTAGAACCAGCAATAACTGAATATTTGGAGTTAAATGATACAGACGACACATCAGATTTAACTGTCTGGGAAGCACATAAGTGTGTTATAAGAGGCACATTCAATAAATCAGGCACATATCTAAAAAAAAAAAACAGAAGGAAGCTCGTAAAGCAAATCTCCTTAACAAAATTGCAGATCTTGAGACCCGTCATAAATCAACATAAGATAGGGCGACTTTAGAGGAGCTCTCAGACACCCATAAAAAACTGGCCACTTTATGCTCAGATAAAATTATAAATATGCTCTCAGGTGATGTAAACATCGTTACTTCCAGCACGGTAACAAACCTGGGAAAAGATGCTGGCTCGTGCCATACGCACTCAACGCTCCCAAACTTATATCCCAAAAATCAAAGACCCCTTGTGAAATATACATTATGGCACCATCTCCATTGCCAGAATAGTCCGAGGCTACTATAAATCACTCTATGGCCTCCCTTACCCCTCATCACCAGAGGCGGCTGAAGCCAAAAGTAAAAATATTTCAGATTACCTGCTCGGTTCTGCCCTTCCCTCCCTCTCCCCCGCAGCGCAGACAGAACTAGATCTCCCTCTGACTTTATTGGAGCTTGAGGAGGCAATCAAATCTACACCAAATGGGAAGAGCCCAGGACCTGATGGCTTCTCCATCAAATTCTACAAGCACTTAAAAGAAAAACTCACCCCCCACCTACTTAGGGCATTTAATGCGGTTAATGCCCAAACACCCTTCCCACCCCAGGCGTTAGAGGTGCACATTTCAGTCATCCCTAAAGATGGGAAGGACCCCGTGCAGTGCCCAAGTTACAGACCCATATCCCTTCTCAACGTCAACCTTAAACTGTATGCCAAGATCCTTGCTAATCATCTGAAAGCACATCTGGCAGGTTTGATCCATAACGACCAGGTGGGGTTTGTGCCTGGTCGAGAGCCCAGGGACAACACAACCAAGTCCATAAACATCATTCACTACCTTGCGCAGACGAAAGGAAGTGGCCTTCTCCTGTCAACAGATGCGGAGAAGGCATTTGACAGGGTGGACTGGCACTTCCTCCGGGGAGTCCTCTCCCATATAGGACTAGGCCCCGCATGCACACAACGCATTCTCACCCTTTCCTTCAACCCATCAGCCCTGATCTGCATAAATGGCTCTCTAACGGAGGCATCTGTCATTTCTAACGGCACCCGCCAAGGCTGTCGACTTTCCCCATTAATATTTGCTTTATGTATGGAGGCTATGTATGAAAGGGATAGAAGTTTTGAGCAAGTGTAATGTGTCAGAGCGGAGGTTTATGCCCATTGCCATAGATTTGCTCCAATTAATTTTGAAGTTAGATAATGTGATATATATTCTCTAAATTCACTCATTAGTATGGGGAGAGAGGTGGTGGGGTGTGTGATATACCCAAGAAGGTCATGAGCGAATAAGGCCAGCTTGAATTCCCTTTGACCTATGCGTACACCTGTGATATCTGCATTAGAGCAGATTTTCCCCGCCAGCGCCTCGCTGCTAAGTGCTCCTAAGTGCTTCCTAAACTCTTCCAATTCACATTCCCCAACAATTCTTTTCAGACTTTCAAAGAGTTGGCAGGGAATTAATTTGGAAACATAAAAGAACCCGATGTAAACAAGAAGTAATGACTATGCTCAAAATCAGAGGAGGTCTCCAACTCACATGCCTACACACTTATTATGAGACAGTTCACCTTAGCCGGATTATCGACCGGACCAGGCAGAGTAGGGACAAGCAGTGGATTGAGGTCACATCACATTCCTCTACATTTAGCACCGTGGTTACCTAAAATTCCTAAATCCTCACACAATAGTACCAACTCTAAATTGCTGGAATAGGCGCTGTGAAAACTCAGATATTTTCACTTCCCCTTCCCCCCTAATGCCCTTCATTCACAACTCACAATTTCTCCCAGAGAACTCAACTCAGGGGTTAAAAACATGGAGCAAGGCGGGAATATACAGGATTGGTCAGCTGGTGGATACAGGGGGCATATACCCATTCCGAACTCTGCAAGAGAGATATAGCCTTCCGCAAACAGATCATTGGATTTACCTGCAACTGCGCCATTTTCTCCAATCTCTTCCAAACCTATCTTGCTGTCGAGGCCCTCCAACTAAGTTTTGAAACTCTAAGCTCAGCTGACTCCCACCCAAGCATCTTATCTCACTCCTTTACAAATTACTGATAGATTGTACATTTAACAATGTATATAATATATCTCTCCATACTAGTCCTCATATGCAATAATATGTATTAAGGCCATATATTAGAACACGCTTAATAAATTTATTACTAGCACATAAGATATCACTAGCATGGAGATATATATTTATATATTATATTTTATTTTGTATAGTATTTATCGAGAGGCTCGCTATCAGGGACCCTTTCTGAGATACCCATCAGATAAATCTTGGGATGCTGTGAGATATAGGAGGAAGATGCCGTGCAGCGCTAGTCCTGGTCTCATCAGGTTCCATTATGTAGAGGAGATATATATATCTGGAAGTCCAGATCCTTTGTAGTTAAGCTACATAGGGAAGGTCTTGTCCTGTTGTTTGTTCCTGTTGTAGTTTTTTTTGGCTGGGATTTTCCAAATGTATCTATTAGCCAATTCATTGGCTAGCCCCATTTATTCATTTTCATTATTTAATGTATGTATTTATATGTCCCTTTCATAATATGTTATTATAGGGCATATCTTTGGTACTGATGTTTTGTGACCCCCCTCCCATAGTAGGAGATGGTATGCCTGTATATATTAGGTTTCACAATATATTAACACTTATCACAATGTAGGCAGATTCTTATTCTTATTGTGTTTATCCCCCTCTTGATTTTTTGGATATGTATTTTATATATTTGTTGGTTTTTTAATGAGAGATAGGCAGTTAATAATAAACAGTGTACAATGTTAAGAAAATTTTTAAGATGATCCTATTCATATAACACGGAGTCAATAAATAGAGGAATACAGTGTATAGGACTTTGAATCAGAAGCCCTTTTTTAACTATCCGAGCGATACAAATCACATCAAGGATCATCCGGATGTATCTCTTGGTAACCATGGCGTTCCGATGAAGCTCCCATCCAACCGGAAGCAGCGCCAGCCAGTCTAATGTCAGCACCGGCAGTAAAACCGGAAGTATATGCTCGTTGCCCCGGTAACCCACGGACCTCACTTAATCACACACAGCTGTTTCTTCACCACAAATATATGTCCAGGACTAACAGGAAGATCACTTTTGAGAAAGGACCACGCCCGAAACGCGTCAACGATCTTTTGTTTCGTTTCTGCATCCAAGGGACTCCCTCACCACTGTTCCTGTGACTACAATCGAGCCAAGCCATCGGTAGCCGGACGTCTCATCTACCCTCATTTTTGGAAGCACAGTGCACTTTAGTATGGGACTCTCTTAGGCTCTGCAATTTTTATTGAACGTTTATTGAACTTCTTATTGGACTTTTTAGCTATATGGACCCTTAGGAGGCTATAAGCACACTATAATTATGTATCTGAATTTATTTATTAAATTGTGATTTTAACATAGTAAAGACGTTTTTTGCAACCTATAACAGCCTTTACTGTTTGTCTTGTCCTTGGCACTATTTATTTTTGTCTCCTGTTTATGGTACATGGGAAACCACACACCATGGAATTAATTTAAAGCAACGTGTCAGGTGGATTATCTTTTTCAGACTGCATTTACTCTAATCCTAAGGACCTCCCAGTTATTGGACCACATTTACCTCTATGCCGCTCAGGACTGTGTAGGACCTCTAGGGATTTTTTAATTTTTTTAATTATATTTAATAATTTATTTATATTATATATACCCTGCGCTGTCTTTATACTAATTTTATATTTCCTATGTATTGTATTTTTAGAGCTCTGGACACTAAGGGTTTTTAGCTGCTAGCAGGTGTATTTAGTGCTTTTAAGAGATACCACCCCTTTTTAATTTATTGTTCACGCAATTGCTCACTTGGTGGTACCTAGTACCTACATGCCTTCATGAAATCTTCCCCGCCACTCCTGACATCTGCTGGAGATGTGGATCTCCAGAATGCACTTTTCTCCACATCTGGTGAGATTGCCTCCTTCTTACCCCCTTCTGGAGCCGGGTCATTGAGATAACCAAAGGTATAATTGGAGAGGAAACTCCTAACAACCCGGAATTCTGGCTGCTGACCCTAACTTCCATGCCTATCTCTATCTATAAGAAGTCCATATTACGACATTTATGTAACGCAGCAGTTGCTGCTATCCCTGTACATTGGAAGTCACCCCCCCCCCCTTCTATTAAGGAATGGATAGACAGGATAGACTTCTATCTATGGATAACCTCACTTATTCAGCCCATGACTCATTTACCCGTTATACAACGATATGGTACGAGTGGTTCGTGTTTAAGCAATCTCCAGACTTTCACGTTCTTTGCGTCTAAGTAAAATAAAAAATAAAAATAAACTAGCCATAAAGGACAAACTACAATTTCCACCTGGTGATTACAGCAACTCCGGATATTGTTAACCTTTACCTGAAAAGCAAACTAAGTGGTACTCGGCAGGAGCGGACGCACTTCAGTTCGGCTCCCGCCTGCTAAACCGATTTCGGGGCAACCCGACCCCGGCACCTTACTCACCGGACCCCTGAAGTCTCCTCCGAGTGCCCCGTTAGCTGTCGCGGCACTTTGGAGCTGCGTACGTGGTCCGGCCAGGCACCCGCACCACGCCACGGGCCTCAGGCCTCCCCACGAGGCCTCTG
Source organism: Limnodynastes dumerilii (assembly GCA_011038615.1). Classification (NCBI taxonomy): domain Eukaryota; kingdom Metazoa; phylum Chordata; class Amphibia; order Anura; family Limnodynastidae; genus Limnodynastes; species Limnodynastes dumerilii. The sequence goes on along the minus strand of WWET01002701.1, from coordinate 29,779 downwards.
CTGCAGCCTGACGCGGCTGTCTTCCGGCATCTGCGGGATCCCCAGACCCACCTGACACCTCTTCGGGGGCGCCTCCCGCCATCTGTGGTCTCCCGTCGATCCCTGCCATCGGGAGGGTAAAGCCCACAACGCTGCTCCACACTTCAGGGTGGACAGGCCTCCTGTCGCGGCCATCTTTCCTCCACACTGCGGGCGAGCCGCGGGGAGTGTCACAGCACCAGGGGCTTCGATCCCTGCCATCGGGAGGGTAAAGCCCACAACGCTGCTCCACACTTCAGGGTGGACAGGCCTCCTGTCGCGGCCATCTTTCCTCCACACTGCGGGCGAGCCGTGGGGAGTGTCACAGCACCAGGGGCTGGCGGGCTGTGCCTGATGCTGCCTGCAAGACTCTGCTACAGGCAGGAATATACAAGGTGGCGGGCGAATAGGAGGGTGTGGGGCCAGACTACAGCGGCAGAGGGCTGCAGCCGCCATTTTCTACAACCAGTGCCTGGCCCTTGTTCCAAAGGCAGCCATCTACCTGTACACAGCCTGCTGGCTGCAATCATCCACCAGAGCACCTAGGTCAGTGATCCACTCCATAGAGGTTACCCCTTCTTATCCCACCAGAGGGCGCCAAAGGCTTTACAACACAACCCTGCTTTAAGCCTGCAACTTTCTCTACAGCTGTATAGTGCACCCTCTTCACTGAATATAGAGATGGCTCTCCCATGACTGTTTTGCTGCTATCAACTATGTAACCTGTGGGGTCATGACTAGACCCTGATGTAGGGGACCTCGTACAGTGAAATGCCCGCACGTGCTTCTATTGGCTAAATATCCCCCCTCCCTTGCATCTCGTCCGCCCAAGACCTGCTCCGTATGGGAAGAACAAGACGCCCCTCTCAACGGCAACCGCCTAAGCAAGCTAGAACTCCTTCTCCTCAGATTGACTTGCGTCATTACCTCACACCGGCTCCCCCGGCCTCCTCAGAAACCTCTGCCTCCCCTATTAAAAGTGCTAAGCCTTCTGAGGAATCAGACGCCATGGCATCTCTGCAGGCTCCGGAGTCCACAATCACAGCCTCAGACCCATCCAACCTAGGTGAAATTCTGGCTCACCTTAAATCCTTATCCACAAAGCAGGACATTCTCAACTTGGAAACCAAACTTCAAGATTCAATTTCTGCTGCAATAGCCAACATACATACGGATTTGTCCGCCATAGCAGACAGAGTCACCGCGCTTGAGGATGATAGAGACACCACAACAGATTACCTCTCGTCCCTCCGTGACTCAGTCAATCGCCAAGCACAAGAACTGCGGACTCTAAGAGACAAAGTAGATGACCTTGACAACCGGGGGAGGAGGAACAACTTACGTGTGAGAGGTATCCCGGAGGACATCCCCACACAGGGACTGATCGATGTCCTGACCAAAATATTTAACGCCCTTCTTAATCAAGATCCCAATAC
>WWET01002700.1:198575-209448 GCA_011038615.1 Limnodynastes dumerilii | reverse complement strand
CTGGAGGGTGACAAGTACAGGAGGGGACATTATATAAAGGAAGAGGTGTAATAGAACACGAGGGCATGAATATACACTGGAGGGTGGCAGATTCAGAGGAAATGTGCAGAAAAATGACTTCACAGAAATGGTGATAGATAAGTGGAATATTCTCCCATCTGAGGGGGTAGAGGTAACACAGTAGAACAGTGTAAACATGCTTGGGATAAATAATATCATATCCTAAACCTCAAACTAAATTGAGGGTAAATAGGGTCTAGGGTCAGTTCAGTTTTAAATAAACAACTGGGCAGACTGCATGGCTCTTATCTGCTGTCACTTTCTATGTTTCTTCCATATGGATGAGAGAAGGGACGCTNATTGCATTGCATTTAAATCCATACTAAGAAATGAATAGTGCTGCTAATAATCTGTATGCAAGCACAGAAATAGTACTTGGGTCTCACCAGCATTAATGACATTCTTATACCAAACAATACTCTAATGAACTAATGAAAATGATTCTCCTATACACCAAAATATAAAATATTTTTTTTTTTTTTTTTTTTTTTGTAGTTAAAAAAACACAAGACAGCGGTAATAGTAACATGTGGAATCATTGCATTTAAATCCATACTAAGAAATGAATAGTGCTGCTAATAATCTGTATGCAAGCACAGAAATAGTACTTGGGTCTCACCAGCATTAATGACATTCTTATACCAAACAATACTCTAATGAACTAATGAAAAGACAATGATTCTCCAAAGAAGAAAACAAAACGCTGTGCCAGGAGATCTGGATCACAAACGCTGTAATAATTATAATTGTTTCCTTGTTTTATGTAAATACAATGCAAGAAAAAATGTAATTGACAATAAATAAATACTTTGTGCCTGATGACAGATTGCTCGGCAGATGCTGTCACAGGGAAATAGGAGGTTGCTGTCTGCAGTTATGGAATTACATTCACATTCTTATAGGTAATTTCTCCATTTTAAACCCTTGCTCCAGGGCGGGCCGGCATAGGGGATCAGCAAATCTTCCCTGATGGCAAGGTGTTAAGGAATTCTATATTCTCAATGGGTTCATTAAGAAAGATCTATGCAATAAAATAAGAATGTTGACATGACAAGGTCACAGCCAGAAGTCTCACCTCTGGGGGAATTTAATCTCAGGTCTGACTAGAAAGTAAAATAAAAGTATAACAGAGCAGGATAGTTGCATGTTACCGGCTGCAATGCCTTTCTTCTGCACTATAAATATCATGTAAAGCACATTAATCTGTTGCCATAGATACAGGACTGTAAAGTATAATCAGCACGGTCGTATATTTACAGTATTGCGTCTTTTGATACCGTTTTCAAAACATGCAATTAATCGGAGTAAAAGCTGCAAATAAGAACACATTTTTGTTTTTAAGTAGATTGTAACCCTCAATTCTGGTTTTGTGACTTCCAAACAGTGCAAAGTGTCTCATGGCTGATTGTAAAACACAGGAATCACAACAGGGCACGATTAGAGTTTTGTTATTCTAGGCTTTATTCCTCTCTGGGGATGGTGCTGCGTTTTTTAATAGGACACCCCTTAAAAATAATCAATTGCTCTAAAATGTGGCAACAAAGTTGTGGGAAATACATTTACACACAGAACTTTCATACAGTAACCAGACTGAGGAGACACAGGGGCAGCTTCTGGTAAAATACTGGAATCATTCGGCTTCTCTTCAACCCAATAAAAATAAAAAAAAAGAAGAAGAAAAAAGTTGAGCCACAAATGGCTACTTACAAGTCCCAGAATAACAAGCCACAGACAAGCCACAGACGCTGTGTGACGACTCCTGTTACATTCTTCACTGGATAGAACGAAATCTACAACTGAAACAAAACAGAGGGAGAGACATGAGCAGAACATTCTAAATAAATGACTATATATACAATAAAGTTTGTTTTTTGTTGTTATTTTGACCAATTGAATCAATTAATTAGTAACATCAAAATAAATTCTTCTTTCCTGCCAAACTATAGGTCATGCATAATAGCAAAGTGCATATAGTCAACAAGGTCAGGAAAGCGAGAGTTTGTTTCTCATGTTGATGTTGATCATGCGGGACCTAATGACCCTCCTTCCTTTATAATCCCCCAGGTTACAAACCAAATAACGGTCATAGTACATACTACACGCTTCCCAGCTTGGTTTGTTTACTTTGATCTGTGACTGGTTATTGAAGGTTCATGTTGAACGATCTGTTGTATTATCTAAGCAGGACAACAGCTGCTATCAGGAGGAAAGTTTGAGAAAAAGTGTACAGTACAGGTGGTCTGAATACACGGACGACAACCTCAAGAACTCGGACGACACAATACTTTTATATGCCGGGACTTCACTGGAAAATACAAACAGCCATCATGGCAGCCTTTACTACATACAGCAATAGCCCCAACAGACCTCAGGTCACATATACAGCAAAACGTCAAATGCTGCAAAGTCTTCTGCTCTCACAGGTGCAACTCTAATCTGCTTTTCTGGTGGGGAAATGACTGGAAAGCGCCTTATTAACCTAGCAAAAACCCACCAAAAAAACGAATATATCCTTTAGATAACTAACCCTACAACTAAAAATACAAACACACCCCTTTAAAAGACAACCAGCATGCTTTATGAAGTATCAGCTATGTCCTTTCAGTCAAAGCATGCTGGGATTTGTAGTTTTGCAACATCTGGAGAGTCACAGGTTGCACTAATCAGAATGACCTCCAAGATAATTCATTACTTATGTCTCTTTGGTCCATTGGGAAAGCAACTAGAATACATAAGAGCCTTAATGGCCAAAATCTCTTTTTACCCTGTGTAAACCAGATTTCCAGAACAGAGGTGCTTCCTATCCCTTTACAGACTGGGCTTCCAGTGCAATCGTTTATGTCCAAGACCTCACCACCCCAATAGCTGAATCTTACCTATTCATTCCCCAGACTCCCAGGAGAGCCTGAATGCCAGGGCCCACAGGCAACACTACAGTGGACATTCTGAGGACTTTAAGTTGACTGTAACTTTAGAGATGCAATATATTTGGAAATCCATATTATATTTCTCCTTCAGTACCTGCCATCTGATGAACCTTCTACGTGGAGATAAGTTTTGAGAGACAGATATAACAACATAATGGGGATTATGGAGCTAACGCTACACTTATTAATATGACCAAAGGCCTTTCAGCACTCACACAAGCAATGAAAACACCAAGTCACTGACTACAGAATACAAAAATGATTGCTGTCCAAACCTCCTCTACTTTGCTCTGTAGGGGTGTTGCCAATGGCAACCAAACAGAATGCAAACAAGTCACAATTTAGAAAGAACCACCAAATTGTTGTTTAAAGCAATTCTATTCTATAACAAATTACAGTTCAGAGGTGTGAGAATATCTCTATAGACAGAGGGACTGAACATAGCTTCAGTGGTATTTCTTTAAGACATGTCCTTAGTGTCTCCTTCCCCCTCCCCCTCCAGCGTTTGCCTTCCCCCCCTGAGCTGCATACCCTTTAGCTGAGCTAACTGCAGGACAGGGCTGAGTAGGGGGATTGTTCGGGAGAAAGTGGCCCTTTGGTTGGTTGCCATAGAAACCGACATACCACAGCTCTGACCCCTGAGAGGTTTTAACACTCTCCCTCAGCGGGGATGCCAGCAGCTGGACCGCAGCTGTTAGTGAGGCCAGTACAAAAGCAGGAATCCCGGCCACTTACACTGAAAAATAAACATTAACGCTGGTGAAGCAGCACCAAGGACATTGCCTCCACGCAGCCGGGAAATGTACATTTCTGTACTATAGATAGGTGAAATATATTGCATGGAATATTGCTCAGATGAACTGCTTCAATTGTATATAGTCACAGGACATATTCTCCACAAATCACATCAGGTACCGGGGTATGCGATAGTGCAGGACAAAAGCTGTATAATAACAGGGAAATATTATATGACACACACTGGACTGTCAGTCACACTGGCCTCAGCAATAGTGCAGGACACAGATATATAATAACAGGGAAATATTATATGACACACACTGGACTGTCAGTCACACGGTCCTCAGCTGTATAATAACAGGGATATATCACACACACTGGACTGTCAGTCACACTGGCCTCAGCAATAGTGCAGGACACAGATATATAATTACAGGGATATATCACACACACAGGACGGTCATTCATACTGAAGTATGTTATAGTGCAGGACACAGCTGTATAATAACAGGGAAATATTATACGACACACACTGGACTGTCAGTCACACTGGCCTCAGCAATAGTGCAGGACGCAGGTGTATAATAACAGGGATATATAACACACACTGGACTGTCAAGTCACACTGGCCTCAGCAATAGTGCAGGACTCAGCTGTATAACAGGTATATATCACACACACACTGGACTGTCAGTCACACTGGCCTTAGCAATACGCAGCAGGACGCAGCTGTATAATAACAGGGACATATCACACACACACTGGACTGACAGTCACACACTGACAGTATGTTATAGTGCAGGACACAGCTGTATAATAACAGGGAGGGATATATCACACACACTGGACTGTCAGGCACACTGGCCTCAGCAACAGTGCAGGACGCAGCTGTATAATAACAGGGATATATCACACACACTGGACTGTCAGTCACAATGGAGTACTGTATGAAATAGTGCAGGACACAGCTGTATAATAACAGGGATATATCACACACACTGGGCTGTCAGTCACAATGGGGTACTGTATGAAATAGTGCAGGACACATTTGTATAATACCAGGGATATGTTAGCCAATATTTAAGTATTGTTTACCAGTTAAAGGCTAGGGGGTGCTTTTTCGTCTTTCCCTCTGATGCAAATTTTTTTATTTATATAATTTAAAACTTAAATGAGAAATCTGGAAAACTGTTTTATGGGTAGAAGAGATGGATCACTATTCAGAAAATATTGCATAGTAGCAGGTGTAATCGTTGTATTAAATTACATGATTCCCAACATTTATCAATAAATGTGGGTTCACCTTAGTCTATTAGGTATTATTTCTAATCACTGTTAAATTTGTACTTGAATTTGTACAAAGTTGGACTAAAAAATACTTGATCAAAAGAATTAAAAAAAAAAAATGAAGACGAGGATAAAAGAATAAAGCCAGTCACTTCCGTCAAGGAGGATGGGAATATTTTTTTTAAATGTACGGTAATGACGGATTTATAGGACCAGCCAATCCAGTGCTCTGATCCTCTGGCATATTAAATGCCAACAAATAAGAGATTTTAAAATAGGGACCTGAAGACGTCCGCGTGAGCTCTTAGGGTCCGGTCCATAGTGGTTATACACTACACCAGGACTGGCCAACCTGTGGCTCTCCAGGCGTCGTGAACCACACAGCTTGCTTTGTCAGGCACCAGTTAGGGTTCCACTGTTAGAGTTTTACAACACAAGCAGAGACTCAAGTAAGTTTACTGGTTAGGAGCTGCTGTGCGCTGCCAATAATTAGCAGGATGTATTAGTGGCTACTAACCAATAACGCTCAGTAAGGTTTGTAATTATTAGCATAGCTCTAGGCCAACAGCGAGTAGCTGATTAATTATTAGTAAGGTGGTCACTGGGCAGCCACTTTCATATCTCATTAACAGGCTCTTTAGTTAATGATTTGGAATGAGGTGGTTATTAATTTGAATATTCGCTCTAGACAATGATTAGCAGGGGGTTATTTCATTACCTCTTGGATAGGTGATAAGAGTTCAGTAACACTCACATCACGGACTACTCCTAGAAGAGCGCTAAGAAACCCAGGAGAAAAAAGTCGCTGGTCTAAAACACAGGCCAGCCAATCACGCAGCACCATGACTAATGCCCCACTAACACATACATCAGAATAGCCAATCATTTTCAATGCATGTACACCTTGAATCAATACTATACATTTTCCAGCCACACACTTCTTTGAATTTCTGTATTTTAGTCTTCACAGCAGTGAGAAGATAGAGCACAATCCCAGGCCGGGTAGAGGAAGGAGGGGGACAGAGGACTGTGCCACATTAATCTCCCCATCTCATGTGTCTAGCAGGTGAACTTGTAGCCGCTATTAAGCTATTACTGCTAAAATATGTAAAATGCCTCTCTCCTCACTTCGATGCGCTCTTAATGATATCAGAGGCCATTGTTGAGACCCCCTGAGGTGGGCTAAGCACATGGAGAGAAGCAAAAATGGAACAATATTAAAAACGGAACAATCTGCAAGATGAGAGGGAATTGTGATAGCTGCGATGTACAGGTACATGGTGCCTGGGGAAAATAACACTGATCTCACTGTAAGACAGGAGCAGACATTCATGCAATGCAGATGACTACCAGAAAGGAAATAACACTACTGCTTCTTAACAATAATCACTGTTGACGGCTATTAGAATCCGTGTGGTAATTGCATCTCCTCCCTCATTTGTTTCTTCAGACTGCTATTAATAAATGATAGATCACATGGTTCATGATGTATTAAGCGTATGGCCCTGGTGCACCCATTATTGTCTTCCCTCTAGAGAGACATAAGAGATCTGCATGAGGACCAATGAAAGGCACGGTAATAAACAAGGTAATAAATAAATTATGGTCGCCTGTTGCTTTAAATTGAAAACCATTAAAAAAAAAAAAAAAAATCACACTATTTTCAAGGGTTTGTATTTTTAATGTAAGTGGCACAAAAATGTATTAAAGTATAAATAAAAAAACACTTGGAAAAAAGTCTAGTGTAATTTTTAACTAGATTAAATTCCAAGTTATTTTCATGTCAATAATTATATTTAACAGTACTGGTCTGATTCTAAACATATACTCACACACATTTATCCAGGCCAGTGCAACACATGTGCTCACACATGTGTATATTAAACTTTCCAGTGACTTCCAAACGTATGATGAATTTACAGATGCATCCGACACACAAACCCAAGACAGAGAGAGACACAGAGAAAAAGAAGAGATAAGAAGAAAGACACTGACAAAGAGAAAAAGCAAAACACAGGAAAATACAGACACAGATGGGGTTAAGACAAAACAAAAAGTGCGAATGCAGACTTGCAATAATCATGTCACAATGTGTATTACGCGGAGGCAGGAATACTGGCTACTTTTGGTTATAGCATGGATACTGAACACATTTCTTTTGAAACTGTAATTTGCACTAAGATACATCACATCTTGAAGCGACGTCACATACTGAATCTCATTCAGACTGCGTTATTAACGTGCCTGCCCTGGCAGTGTAACATGGATTTTCTGCTGTGTATATTTCGCTACCTTTGTCATCTGTTGCTCTGAACTTAGGATCAGCCATATGATCCAAAGCTTACAGCTCATTACAAGAACTACACAGGAGGCCAGCTCATGCTCAGTATCACAAACCTGCTGAGAGTAAATAATGATAAAAAATAATAACTAAACAAAGAATCTCATAGCAAAGCATAAAAAGCAACGTCTAAAAAATGTGCAGCCCGAGAAAGCAAATTAGCATCCTCAGAATAGCAATTAGTTGGCAACCAGTAAACAAAACACATACACGCTCTCTCCCAGGGTCCCCAAATGCCTTTACGGTCTAGAAACTAATCACTTAACTCTAATATTGGGAATGGGGGTTGCTGTTCCTAATGAGTTTCTCTAAACATAACTCTTGTGCTGCGGAAGTAACTTCTCTCTGCAGAAAATTCTATGCAGCACCCAAGGAATATGGGGTTACAGATACGCTGACAAATTAACCCGTAACTACATTTCCAGGAAAGTGGGGGTGGAGATATTGATGTGCAACATGATGAGGGAATCAAACTGTTAACAAGTACAGCTCCATATAATGCAAGTATGATGCATGTCACAAAAACGATGCCTTGTAATGTCACTATATGTGGTAGCCGGAAGCATGATACATCTCACTGTAAACATTAATGGAGAGCCACCAGCTTTGTAAATCATTACTATTTTGTCACTTTAGTTACATTTAGGACCAGGAGCTTGCCACTAATTGCAGTGCAATAATACAGCGGAGCAGTATTTCACAGATTGCAAAAATATACTAATAGTTTCGTTTTTTTCACAGGAGAAAATGTACTATTTTTTCTTGCACTGCACTTAAATTTAAGTTACTTTTGACTAAATAACAATAATTATATTCTAAGAACCATAAATATATTCTTGGTGTGACCTAAAAGCATAAGAGCTTGTGTTACGACTGCACTCTAGACGTGCAAGGGTTGTCCTGCTGGTGAGCGAGCCAAGTGCTGCAAAGATTATGCCCATTTTCTTCCTTTTACACTTGCTATAACCTGGGCTTTATCCAGCTGAAACCAAGTGTGACAAGCAATGACAGTTTTATCGGCAGGTATAGGGGCGCGTGGAGGAAATGTAAACAGAGCCCACATTCACCGTCTTTGCTACCAATAACGTGACAACTCACTCTATCACCAGCGAATATTCTCAACGAGATGAGGGGAAACATAAGTGACTCCTGATCTGTGGTAATCACATTTCTGGGAGTTAATTGAGCTGTGCAGTAACAGATGTCGACATTTTCCCAACACACATTTTGCAAAGTGAACAACGCTTCACCCGTGGCACTGGGAGAGCAGGATGGATGGAGAAGTGACTGGAATTACAGGACAAAATATACTGTCCAAACACCCAACAGGGGAGATCATAAAAACCGCAAAAAAGAACAATATACAGAACAAAAAGAGGAAGAAAGGAAAGTGAACGTCCCTTTGGTTGGTAAAATATTTGTATTTTTTTCATATCAAAGTACATAGAGGCCAACAGCAGCAAAGTAATCAAAGAACTGCTAAATGTTTGAAAGGGGTGTGTTACTGTCCGCGGAGATCTGATTTCCCAAATCTTTCATGACTCAAACAAATGATTCTGCTGGGAAAAGATCATTTGAAGCCATTCAGAAGTATTGTGCTACTTATATTATTGTAGATAATGCCATACAGAAGCATCACCAGTCTCGGTCCAGCATATACACTATACAATTATCGCCTCAACAACTGTATAGCACATGCTCCGCTTAAAGTAAAACTCAGAAAATGTTTCATTGATAGTGTTCAGTATCCAATCCAATAAATTGTATCACAATGCATCAGCAGGATGCAATGAATTGTAATTTACCTTCCAGAATCAGTACACAGCAATGGGCATATCTACAAAGTTCTAGCAATATAGAGATTAGATAAATAACATTTATATTGCAGTGGACGGTCAGGAATATTGCATGGAGACGCTTGCATTGGGCTGATATTTGGTAGAGGTGGATGTGTTTGTGTTTGATAGATTAGATCACAGTTTGTGCCCATGCTTGGATACCGTTCCATACGTTTGACATGGAGTCAGTTCTGATGAATACGTATTGTTGGGCTGTAATAGCTGAACAGTAAACACATTAGTAAATAAGGGATAACAAAAAAATGTATTACTTAATTAACTAATTTCCAGTCAATTTAAAGATATTTTGGCACTGCACAAATACATGAGAAGGTAGTCAGTTTACTCTTTAACAAAAATAATGTATGAAGTATGAAGTAGGAGGAGGATGTAAATTGTCATTATTAACTTATAACCTTAATAAACAGGTTGTCCCAGCAGTTCAGGACCCATCACCAAGTCTTGGACAGGTTGGACCTTCATTTGTGACATATTTTGTAAGCCTTCCATCACACAGGAGAGCACTAGTATTGTTGAACTTCTGTATGTGAATAGAAACTTTATAGTAATAAATGATTTGTTGTAGTCATTTACATTACAGTAAGCTATTTTCTACTGCATATTACAGCAGCAGGCATTTCTTGTTTGTTTTTAGTAAATTGTATTAAATTCAACATTTCCAAAAAGGCTTTACAGTAATTTTAATGAATGATATTTTGTTTTCTTGTTGTTAACATGTTTCACAAACCTGTGTGTTTATAGTAGATATATAAATATATAAATCTAAAAATCTAAGAGAAATGATTCTCAATTGTCATTTATACTTATTTAACTATGAACAGAAAGCCCATTACTACACTAATAATTACCTGCAAAACTATACTTGAAATGATCCCATAGTGCAGGCCTGGCCAATGGCTCTCCAGGTGTTGCGAAACTACAAGTCGCAGCATGCTTTAACTACACAGACATGACGGATACCTGACAAAGCATGCTGGGAGTTATAGTTTCAGGACACCTGGAGAGCCACAGGCTGGCCAGGCCTGCCATAGTGGGTAACTGGTTTGCCCCTTAAATAAGTAAATAAAATTATTTGTAAACACTGAGTAGCATAACTAAGAATAATCCAAGTCCCATGTACATCCCTCCTTTTATACTGACAGAAATTTTTTTAACATGTTTTTAAAACCACATTATTCCAGTGAATATAGAGTTAAATTATACTCATAGAACTTTAACCTGTAATTGGATTTGTGTGATTTAAACTTGTACATTATATTTAAAAACCTAGCAAATAATTAAGATCTGTGACAGTGATGAAAAAAAACATATAACATGGTGCATATTAGGGTTAGACAACATTAATAGTGACAAATACAGATGAAATAATTGTGTCCTGAGGAGGTGGAGGATATCACAGTTACAGTAGCACCCTGGAATGCAATGTGCAGCCATTTCTGGAGGTGCCAGTATACAACTGCCCCAAATATTAATATATGTCTGAAATGTTTAATGACTCTCAGGTCTGAAAGCAAAGTGTGGGGTAAGTATAACAAGACCTGGAAAATGAGACAACCTGCAAAATAAAACTAAAAGTCTCTGAACACGGACTGTCTAAGCGAGGCTGTTTTTCTTGGGCCTCAAAGGGAACAGGCTTTAGGCTTTCACAGTTTTAGGTTACA
>WWET01002700.1:168269-198554 GCA_011038615.1 Limnodynastes dumerilii | reverse complement strand
ACTCTTTCTGGCCAATTAGAAAGATAGTGCGGGAGAAAGTGATCCACCCTCAACCACTTGGTCTGATAACCAGGATAGGAATGGAATTGTCTGCAATTAACCAACATGTAACTGTTCCCCATGGACATGTGGTCTGGGAGTGTAACAGATCCTCTGTCTATGAGAAAAGCACATATCCTGGCTACAATCCATGTTTACATGGGAGACTAACTTTCTTTCCAGTGAAACATTCCTGGCTAGAGATAAGCCACCTTCTGCATGGCCTCCCAATTAATGCATTGTAGAGGAGCAATTCCATTGTAGCAGACACCGAGGGGTGCAGCCTGGATCAGGGGTGGGTGGGGAATGTTGCACAAGACCTTGTTAATTAAACAGTAAATGTGTTTTTGCTGCTAGGTCCACACACAAGCAGAGCGGTTGCAAAAGCAGCTGGTCACATTCTTGGTAAAGTGCTCTGATAAATGGCATTGTTTCTGGACGAAATAAGAACTTTAAATACATATAGTATTCAAATGTACCCGAAATGTTCACAGAGGTTTCTTTTAGTGTCATTCACCCAGCTCCTCTTTCTAACAAAGAAAAATGGTTTTGTATGGAATAAATCAAACTCATAGCCCAGAGCTGTACAGCAACATATCACTCACTGACAGGGAGATTTAATACCATCATATGGAAGAATAACGCCCTCATTCCACCAGATCAGAGAAAGCCCCTACATACAATCTCGGTATATGAAGAGCGTTTTATTCAGAGGTGCTGCTTTTATTGCAACTGGCTTCTGATAACTTCTTGTCATTGAGTTCATATCATATAGAAATATGTATATACAGAACATGCAAATATATATTTTATATTAAGTAAGAACGTGACAGTAATATGGCATGGACTGGTAAAAGTAGTAGTTAGGGAACCCATTGCCTCAGGCAGAGACTCTCTCATACATTAGGACTCTAGGACATGCTTGGCAATGATGTGCCACTCCCAATGTTGTGAAGGGTTACTTCCAGCATGTTTTATGCCTATGCATAGCATGCTGGGACATGTAGTTATGCAATATCTGGAGTCACTGATTGGCCAGGCCTGCTCTATGAAAAAATTCATAAAACAAACAATTACGGAACTGTAATAAAATTGATGTAAAATCTACAGCATCCATTTGTATTTCTGTGATGTAAATATTTAGATGCCAAAGAGAAAGCAGAAATATATGGCAATGTGAAATAGGTTATCTTCCTTTTTATACTAAGATGGACACTGAATGTGTGTGCTCTGAATGCTGTGTACAGGAGAGATCAGGAAAGAGGATTACCCTGCACATAACAGCTCCACCGGTTCCAACGCCCGTTGTACCACCCATATGTTCAGCATATCTCATTTATACATACAAGACTTCTCCCATGCTGCAGCTCTACTCTAGAATTATTTCCCTCATTTAATCAGATTATCGTTTCCAGTTATACCCCTTTCACACCAAAAACCTGGGTTTTCCCCCGGGATAATGAACACAGCTTCAGCCATATGGCACCTATTCAAACCGCAGCTACAACACGGGTAAATCCCGAGTTGTAGCCTTTCACACTGTACCCGTGTCTGCAACCCCCAATTTACATATTTTTTTCATGGAACCCAGGTTGAATAACCCATGTTCACCCTTTCAAAGCACAGCAGGGGTTCCCAGGACTAACCCCTGGTATCAACCAGGGTCGCAGACCCAGGGCAACAGACCCTTTCCTCCACCACCTCCAGTCTCATCTCAGCCCCCTCTGCACTGATACCTGAATTGTTTTGTATTTTTTTCTTGCTGTCAACTTTGTGCCATGACTTGTACCAACGTGTATGCCCCATTTATGTTCAGGAAATATTCAGGTTACGTCTATACTTGTACATTACCTGTACAGTGCTATGGACCCTTAGTAACATCTCATAAATAATAATAATGCATTTCTGCCAGTATTGTGCTATTATATTCTCCTACAGTAATCATTTTATGCAATCATGTTGCTGGTGTTAGAGTTTTTCATGCTGGATTCTAAGATAACAATAGGGGTCACCCACTGATTAATAATAAGGATTCCACATGCTGCTTTTTAAAAAATAAATAAATCTTTCACCTCGGATAAGGCCACCAAAATAAAATAAAAGATTGCAGCGTCTGTGGCTGCATAAAAAGGGAGCTGTTTAAACGTCTCACTTTCAAGCCAGGCCCCACCGTGCGGGAGCTGAGAACACATTAGCCTTTAATGAAGTGAGACTCTCATCTTGCTGGAGCCACCTCATTTAGTGCAATTGTTTCTGAGCCATTATGGAAAGACAATTACAAGGAAGCGGTGAGAGTAATTGGAATTGCTAGCAGGAGTTTGGTGAAATGATCATAAATAAAAAATATTCAAACTAATAAGCTTCCATGAGGGGGTGGGCTGATGAAAATCAACATAATTACAAGTGAACCTTAGCAAGGAAAAACAGACAGCGGGGTAGCAAGTGCTCAGCCTGCACAGAGCAGAAAGGGGGGTGCTGCCGATATGAAATGAACACTATCACTCACTCAGTCTCCGCTAACTTGGGGGAGATGTAAAGACACCATAATTGCCATACTCAAGAAATTATTACAAACAGGGCGTCAGCCTCCGGTCCCCCCCAAACTGTGCTGAGCACCGGATCACATTACTGATTCAATTAAATAATAGATATGTATTATAAATAATATAGGCCAGAGCCAGATCTTGGCAATGCGGCCCCCTGACAATGTATTATAAAGTGGGTTAATAATTGGATAGAAAATAAAACAGACACAATCATGCATAAACTGGGCAGCATTTTACAACAAACATGGAAGGATTGCAGAGCAGAATGAAGTCTCGGCAAATGTTTCTAAGCTGATAGGCTTAGTATTTTATATAGAATATATTTACCCCCATACCAATGGGCTTAACTAAAGGGGTTGCAAGGGGTGCAGCTGCTACAGAGCCCAGAGGAGAGGACCACCTCTGGCAGTTGCTCCCCCTGCACTGTAAGCAAGCTGTCAGAAGCTGACAACTTCAAACAGCGCTCAGCACTCCCTTTATGAGTATTAGGATACAGCGCTCAGCACTCCCTGTATGAGTATTAGGATACAGCGCTCAGCACTCCCTGTATGAGTATTAGGATACAGCGCTCAGCACTCCCTGTATGAGTATTAGGATACAGCGCTCAGCACTCCCTGTATGAGTATTAGGATACAGCGCTCAGCACTCCCTGTATGAGTATTAGGATACAGCGCTCAGCACTCCCTGTATGAGTATTAGGATACAGCGCTCAGCACTCCCTGTATGAGTATTAGGATACAGCGCTCAGCACTCCCTGTATGAGTATTAGGATACAGCGCTCAGCACTCCCTGTATGAGTATTAGGATACAGCGCTCAGCACTCCCTGTATGAGTATTAGGATACAGCGCTCAGCACTCCCTGTATGAGTATTAGGATACAGCGCTCAGCACTCCCTGTATGAGTATTAGGATACAGCGCTCAGCACTCCCTGTATGAGTATTAGGATACAGCGCTCAGCACTCCCTGTATGAGTATTAGGATACAGCGCTCAGCACTCCCTGTATGAGTATTAGGATACAGCGCTCAGCACTCCCTGTATGAGTATTAGGATACAGCGCTCAGCACTCCCTGTATGAGTATTAGGATACAGCGCTCAGCACTCCCTGTATGAGTATTAGGATACAGCGCTCAGCACTCCCTGTATGAGTATTAGGATACAGCGCTCAGCACTCCCTGTATGAGTATTAGGATACAGCGCTCAGCACTCCCTGTATGAGTATTAGGATACAGCGCTCAGCACTCCCTGTATGAGTATTAGGATACAGCGCTCAGCACTCCCTGTATGAGTATTAGGATACAGCGCTCAGCACTCCCTGTATGAGTATTAGGATACAGCGCTCAGCACTCCCTGTATGAGTATTAGGATACAGCGCTCAGCACTCCCTGTATGAGTATTAGGATACAGCGCTCAGCACTCCCTGTATGAGTATTAGGATACAGCGCTCAGCACTCCCTGTATGAGTATTAGGATACAGCGCTCAGCACTCCCTGTATGAGTATTAGGATACAGCGCTCAGCACTCCCTGTATGAGTATTAGGATACAGCGCTCAGCACTCCCTGTATGAGTATTAGGATACAGCGCTCAGCACTCCCTGTATGAGTATTAGGATACAGCGCTCAGCACTCCCTGTATGAGTATTAGGATACAGCGCTCAGCACTCCCTGTATGAGTATTAGGATACAGCGCTCAGCACTCCCTGTATGAGTATTAGGATACAGCGCTCAGCACTCCCTGTATGAGTATTAGGATACAGCGCTCAGCACTCCCTGTATGAGTATTAGGATACAGCGCTCAGCACTCCCTGTATGAGTATTTGTATGAGTATTATGATACAGCGCTCAGCACCCCATGTATGAGTATTATGCTGTGGCGCTCAGCACTCCATGTATGAGTATTAGGATACAGCGCTCAGCACTCCATGTATGAGCATTAGGATACAGCGCTCAGCACTCAATGTATGAGTATCAGGATACAGCGCTCAGCACTCAATGTATGAGTATCAGGATACAGCGCTCAGCACTCCATGTATGAGTATCAGGATACAGCGCTCAGCACTCAATGTATGAGTATCAGGATACAGTGCTGTCTTCCCTTGCATCTATGCCCCTTGTTATGCAGGCTAATAATTAATTGGCCCTTGCAGCTGCTGCTTGACATTGAGCACCACTGCAAAGTCTATTGCAGGGCTTGACAAATACTGGTCACCTGGACTACAGAAACTGGGTCTTGTCGACCAGATTAACATAAATGTGCAACTGCTGGTATCCACTGGTGAGGTTATCCTGTGGCTGCTTTTTACTCGCCCGTCCACTAAAACTACTGGAATAATGACATAACCATCCCTGAAGTTTCAATGGGAAAGTGACCAGTGGCTGCTGGAAGACAGCACCTGGGAATATACTGCAGTGGATTTTCCCCGTGCAACATCAGCATCCTCAACACACACCAGGGAAGAAAAACAGGATAAATAAGACTTTGGGCGGTAAGTTCAAGTGTGCAAGTTTGTGTGTAAATGTCAATGTGTGTGAGTGTGTTTAAGCGTAAGTGTGTGTGTGTAATTTTTTTTATTTTTAAGCTTGTTTTGGCTGTTGGTTACATTTTTGACAAGCCCTGGTCTATTGTCTACAAGAACTTCTAAATCCTTCTTTATTAAAGATTCCTATATACAGATTTGCATTGTATCTTTTGTATGAAGGAATATAGTTGTATATACAATTTCTCTCAGTATACTATATTATCATCAAATACCATGTGAAGAAAGGCAGCATTCAATCCGACACTCATAATTAGCTTAAAATCAGGCTAGTTGGAGAAGTCTTTCTTTCCTTACAATATAAATCGACATTGAATCTGATCATTAAACCTAAGCTTTACCACAATGCCTAATGATATGACAATTTGAACAGGGATAATTTCAATTTTAGAGAGTCTGGTACACAATCCAAATGTGTACATCTGTCAAAACCACTAACAAACCGGAAAAGCGAAAGCCCAATGAAATGTGACTATTTATTTGCAAATCTATGCTTTCCCTTCCACAAGAGGAAGGCAATGTGAGAGCTAGCATGGGAGTCCTGTGATTGCCAAGGGTCGTACAAAGTACATTAATGCCTTGTAAAAATCATCTTCATTGTGCTGTTGGCAGCGAGGTCAATAATTACAAGCAGCCCATTAGTGCAAGCGGAGCCTAATCAAGTCATTGTGACATTATGCATTCACACTAGTCTAGCCTGGCCTTGAAACACAAATTGCGACCTCCCTGCCAACACGGTTCGGTTAATGTTATCGCCGCCATTTATTTTACAGCTTCTCATCCCTGAGCTCAGAGCCAAAGGGTTGACAGAGAGCTCTGCTCCTGGATACATAATATTATTGGCATCACATGGGTTGTAACATTTTGGATTAGTGACAGCTCATCTAAATTCAGATCTTTAAATAATTGTGTTGTGAGATGGAAATATAAACCCAATGTTTTACAAAGGCTAAACCCCTAATATGTTATAGATGGGGTGAGTAAATCGTATCTTAAATCTTAGGACGTTCATTTTGCAGCTAAAGAATATTATTAATAACATTGGCCTGGATCCAGACTTCCATACAGGTGAGGGGAAGAGGCGGAAAAACACAACTTCACACCTAGAGCACTTAGTACCCCATCAGTGTACTATCCGCACTGTAATCCAATAAGTCAGGCCTGCCACAGGTACACTATTACCCGGAGCGTGTGCAATAGGCGCTATCCAGAGTACACAGCACTCGCAGCATTGCTGGGTATGCCGGATATAAACGTTAGTAAGAGACGTAGAAATAAATGAGGGGCGCTGTGGCAATTTGCCAGTGATTTGCAGGTCTCTGTGGGCCAGATGGGGCTACGTCTCAGAGTCATTAGCAGGCGACGTTCTTATGCTCCATGCACCCTCCGTTCGTGGAGTCAGGGCTGCGCTCATTGCGGGGGGCTCATTCGTAGTCTTACTAGACAGAAGGAGCAGGGAATCTGTGCTCAGCACTTTCTAGTGAATTTTAGCTGTGCTAAGCAGTGCAGGATTCCCGCAGTCTCCCATGAAGGCAATCCTTCCTGTCATTGTCAGCATTACCAGACAGGTAATACCACTAGTCAGGATCAAACGCTAAACAAAGACTTTTATTTCCCTCGACGAGAGTCATCTTACAGGCAAGGCCTATGTGCAGGTGTGTGCCCACCAAGACCGGCTTAACACTATATATTGCCAACGATTTCAAGTCTTGAAGAGCCTTCCGATTCCAGCTCAGGCTGGCGTTAGGAACAGTTTTCATTCACTCCCCGCTATAGACTGCTTTACTCCACCCCCTACAAATGTGATTGGTGTACAAGACGAGTAAGTGGCACCAATGACAACAGAAAGAAGATCGAGACATATAAAATGATTATATCTATCTATAGGCTCAATCTTCTTTCTGTTTTCATTGGTGCTTCAGTGGATCAAGGGGGGAAAAACATTGGTGTTTCAGGGAGTTTGCAAAAGAATAAAATAAAAGCATGAAGGAATCAGCATGATACGTGTCTTGTACACCAAATTTGTAAGGGGGGCGGAGTAAGGAGTAAAGTAGTTTTACCTCCGTACTGAAGATCCGGGGTCTGTTCTTTCTGCACATGTGCGACAATTTGACAGAATCGTTGGAGCTTCATTACGAATGAAGCTCCGACGATGCTGCCCCTTCTATCACAGGACATCGGTGCTGCGTGACGATTGGGCATCCGTATAAATTCCAGAGACTAAGTGTCCAGACTCGCTGCAATGATATCGTTCGTTACATTTAGAGGAGGCTCTATAAATAAAGCCCTAAGTGTGGCCAGTCACAGTCTTGTAGTATTGGTAAAAAAATAAAAAAAAACTAGCCGATATCTCAGTGAAGTAGATGTAATAGACTTGTGGTATTACTGGTACAGGGGAATTTAACCTATCTACTGAACTAAACCATATCTGGAGAACTAGCACAACTCACAAAAAGAGTAATAAAAACTGTTGCCACGTCACCTGAAACATTGTATTATCAGCTATTAGGTATCCTGGCTATCTGGAAATCACAGTTCATTCATACTGACACTGCCTGCACCTTTATACCCTCCAGGGAACAGAATGGCCTGGCTTTATATAGCATATTCTTGTATGAATGCTCCTACTTTTAGATTGGCTCCTGGGATTACACCTATTGCTATATACAAACAACACTACCACTATTATTTCTGTGTGACATTTGACTCAACCAGCCACCTGTTTCATGGGTTGTGTTAAGTTAGATCCCAAGTGTATAAAGGATTCTATGTTATGTCTCCTGCGAGCACAGAAAAATCTGCCTGGGCTGATCTCAAGTCTGAAAACACTCCAAATAAAGAGCAACTTCTTTTCCTCTGCAGAATCGGGTGATACAGGCTCTTCAAGCAGCTGGTTTCTAACCACGTTCTCTATGGGAAAGATGAACTTTTTCTGATATGAGCATCACAAATGAATTGCTCTGTGTTGTAATACAAATAAACATTAGGCACGATTACATTATTAGCCAAGAACTCTCGTTCTCCTCCATTTTATGTTGCCATCAAAAGGTTTTTTGTTAGCCGATTGCTGTATCTGAAAGTATAACGTTTCTACCAATAATTTCTCTCATAACCCATAGTGTGCAAATTGTCCATCCATGCATCAGTTATAATGCTATATGAATGTAAATGGTGAAAACGAAGATACAATGGGAAACAAACTACTATACAAGATCATGGTATACAAGAAAGGGCAGAGTATTAATGGAACACTATAGAGACACAGAGATATGTGCACAGTCCATAATTAGCTACATAGTAATATAAACTTACCTTATTCCAGTATTCATGATAACACATCCAATAAAAATGACAGAATATCAAACATATATAATAACAGGCAAAAAAACAATGTCCCTTTACAAAATAATTAATAAAGGAATTAAATATTGGAAAATCAACATAGATGCCTGACACCAACATGATTCCGAGGCCTCCTTAGTAGTATGACTTATTTCTTGCAAACTACATAATCTGAATTCTTTATAGATAGAATGTAGCTACAGCCTTGTACAACTGCATTATCTCTCACTTTCATAAGATATGGGATCTTGCATGACAGAATGCCAACAAAGAGCAGACATGTAGGTTGTTGTGGATACATTGTGACAATGCCACAACGCTACTACAACCCAGCAATCACACAAAGTCCATGTGAAAGGGTTGTCTACAGCCAATCACTGCAATTTATATGGACAATGAAGCTACTTATGCTGCACACACGTGATAAAAATACAACACAGTGAGATAGTGACCAGCATACACACACAGGATTTATCTTATAGAAGGTAGGGAGATGAAAGACAGAATGGGACATTATAGCAAAAAATCACATCTGACGGGAAGCACATCTGCTGTATTGTACAGGTAAGATACAATATTATATACAATGTGCACATACACACTGCCCAATCGTTGTCCTGATCTCATCTGGACATTGTACTTTAGAGATCGGGTAAGGGTTGACACACGATACAGTATACAATGGGGCAATCTTAGGGTAACTTTCACCCTATTCCCAAATATAAAACTTCCTATAAGATTCTGATCACCACAAGAACCACAGGGCAATAAGAAATGGTCTTGTATGGGTTAAATGGTCTTTTTATTGTCACAATTCAAATTACCATAGCATCTTATCACAATCTAATATCTGTTGTAATACAGGCATTTAATTACATATGACCTATGGGCTTAGGTAAGATATATGTTAAGTCGGTTGAAAGGTCAGCAAAGATCATAACGGGTGAGTATTCCCGAGAGCACACAGGGCCCTTATAATGATAATTCTCCAAGAAACACATATTTCCCCCTAGATGGAATAAGCCGATGCTTTTACACAGCATCTGCCTCCCTGTAAGTCATACAACAAATAGATCATCAATATAATAAGACAGCCAAGATCCAGCCAGCCCTCAGTCTTCAGGAGTCCACACAATACAATATTTAGAATATGGGTCACAGCTGCTTTCCTTCTATCTGTAAATGCTGCTGACAACTGGATTGAAGACCAGAAACTGCCGGACAGGCAAAAGCTTTGGTTCTGCCACAATAGATTTCAATTTCATGACAACATTTTACTTTTGTTTTGTGATAAATGGTCCATAGTTTTATACTAGTAATTACTGTGAAAGAAGCACATTTACCACGAAGAGAAATAAAAGGCTAGAAAGATGGTACAAATGCAGACAGAATATACGGAAACCTAGAAGGATAAATATAGCAGAATTGGAGTCTCTCGTGACAGCTCTGTGACATAATAGAACAGACAAACTTACTACAGTTTATCTGCTGCATAAACTAAGCAGACCAATCATTTTCCAGGCATGTGGAATCACCCACCAATCACAGAGAGCAAATGATCCAAAGTTGGGACAGTTTTAGAGTTAGGACCAAAACAGTGAAGCCTTGTAAGTGGCTGGTAGCTCATCATATATCTGTATAATGTAGGTGGCTGGTAGCTCATCATATATCTGTATAATGTAGGTGGCTGGTAGCTCATCATTTATCTGTATAATGTAAGTGGCTGGTAGCTCATCATATATCTGTATAATGTAGGTGGCTGGTGACTCATCATATATCTGTATAATGTAAGTGGCTGGTGACTCATCATATATCTGTATAATGTAAGTGGCTGGTAGCTCATCATATATCTGTATAACGTAAATGGCTGGTAGCTCATCATATATCTGTATAACGTAAGTGGCTGGTAGCTCATCATATATCTGTATAATGTAAGTGGCTGGTAGCTCATCATATATATGTATAATGTAAGTAGCTGATCATATATCTGTATAATGTAAGTGGCTGGTAGCTCATCATATATATGTTTTGTGTTTATGAAATGATAGATGATTTAAACCCCCTGCTTTGTTACTCACACAGTAAAACCCTCTATAAACACATTTGGCGGAAATACTTGTGCATAAAAAAAACTCTGTTCCAGATTTTCACTAAGGACAAAGAATTTAGGTGCAGTCATACCTTAATACCTACACATAGTCAGATCTGCAAAGATAAAGTCATTATGATCATGATGCAGAGCACACAGAATGAGAGAGATGCACGGTTATCAGTATGTCTTCAGAAACACTCTGCAGCTTTAAAATGTAGCATATTTCAAGCAGAAAGTTGCATCAGACATGGAATAATTTAATATAGTGAACATGCACACTGAGTGGAACTCTGAAACAGCAAATTAAACTTCATTACCACAGACCCTAGCGACTGGAAGTCATTATCTCGTACACTGTGAAACATCCTGCAATTTGTAAAATTTTAATTTTTATGATATCGGTTTGGCAGTTGAGCGTTGTGAAATGTTTATTAAAAATTTAGATAACTGTGGCACAGTCTACAATAAAATACTAACTTATTCAGCTTTTCTTCTTTCTATGCTGTCCATTAAAAATCTATCACATTTCATTTCCCAGTTTGGAAGAAACTACACACATGGCAGATTCTGTAGACATGATCATGACTATAGTACAAAATATTTTACAACTACTTACAAATACTGAAAAAACGGTCAACCTGGGATCTGCAGTAATTATGAATGGGTTTAGAACAGGGCTCGACAAACAACGGTCACCAAGTCAACTAGAAATTG
Organism: Limnodynastes dumerilii; assembly: GCA_011038615.1. Classification (NCBI taxonomy): domain Eukaryota; kingdom Metazoa; phylum Chordata; class Amphibia; order Anura; family Limnodynastidae; genus Limnodynastes; species Limnodynastes dumerilii. The sequence goes on along the minus strand of WWET01002700.1, from coordinate 187,285 downwards.
GGACCTGGTATATATCTATATATTACAAAAACCCTGGCGCATGAATAATCAAACATTTATCAAGCCCTAGTATACTACATAACCACTATGCTTTGATATTTGTTTGTCCATGACCTACACAGTGGATCTTGGAATGAACTTCTTATTAATTCACTGGGAGCCTATGACANATGTGATCCACAAAATGGCGGTCTCCACAGTTATCGTCTCAGTAATGTTCCAAAAATATTACTTCGCTATCATGTCATATCACAATATCCTATACAAAAGGAACACTATGCGACAGAAGGAGCTAGCTTCATAGCACTTAAAAAAATGAGATCATTTATAGTTATTGCGTTATTTCACACGTTGGCCTATAAAAATTAAACTCTTCCAGACAACCACAGCTCAAGTTTGGCGGTGGTCGCAGCAGTTATCAGTAATTTAGCTCGCATTTAATGCCATTTTTATCTTTTTGCTTTGTGGGCAGCGCAGAAGGCTGGGTCCAGCGGGAAATCAGTCCCAATATGCACTATCCCCAAGGACCATGGTCATCATTCCAGCTACCAATGGAATCTGACTAGCCGTGATCGGATCATTCATAAGCGTTTATGACCCATTTTTGTTGCCATCCCAACAAATTGGTTAATGCCATACACTATACCATAATTGCTGCGATTAAACAAACACATATGATTGGTATACAGTCCAATAGGTATAATCTTATAAGGCTGTAATCATTGCATCTCCAGCAGATGTCAACGTGACTATGATTTGACCTCAAGGCACGCTAAAGACAACACATGCAAGTAGTCTCACCAACTAACCCAGTGATAGCTCCAACATGGCAAACTGCTTTTGTGCTCCAAAGAAACAGGACTTTGGCAGAGAGCTCTGACCTTTTCTGTGCTTTGATAAATGATAAAAATAAAATGTGCGCCTGGAAGACTGGACTGGAAAGAAACCTTCAGAACAGCATTTTTTTTATGAAGAGAAAACACTTTGGGAAACAGAACAGTGTGCCGTCTCTATGAGATGCATCAGAAAATCAAGGCTGAAACCATCTCAACAGGTGGCCTGAAATCCTACACTTTGAGCGAGGACAACTGATTAAACGCCTGGCTGCTGGCCCAGAATCCTGTTCTTACTATAGACAGGGCATTAGATGGAAGGTTGGGGGGAATGAAAGGTGGGCTAAGAAATGCGAGAAGAAGTTAAAAGTCTGAAATATCAAAAAAGAAGACAAAGGAAATATTTCTCCGCTGGTTGTGAAGGGAGATTCTGTTAGCACTGGCTATAAAATGACTTGTGAATTATTCAAGCCACGTGGCAATAAACCATAGACAACACCAAGCAGCTTGAGAACAGGCCAGTCACATTACACCAGATAGGAGAACCTCAGAAACCAACAGGCAAAAAAAGCTTTATAGCTCAATGACAAGAAACTGTAGTCACAGTATATAATCAATGAAGATCTCTCACACCTCAGATAAAATATTGTGTTAATAGAATGCCTCACAGATTGCAGGTATTCAAATTTAGGACTCCTCTGTAATTTCATGATGTATATCACCTCTCATCTCTAATACTATCATATTATATTATTATAGATACTGACCAGCGTTACTATCACACTGTTATTTATCACCTCTCATCTCTAATACTATTATATTATATTATTACACAGATACTGACCAGCGTTACTATTACACTGTTATTTATGACCTCTTATTTCCAATACTGTTATATTATTACACAGATACTGACCAGCGTTACAATTACACTGTTATTTATCACACCTCATCTCTAATACTATTATATTATTATTATTATTATTATTATTATTATTACAACCCACGTACTCACCAGCATTACGATCACACTGTTATTTACACTTGTACTAGTAACCATCACCTCATCTCTAATACTATTATATTATTATTACACAGATACTGACCAGCGTTACTATTACACTGTTATTTATCACCTCTCATCTCTAATACTATCATATTATTATTATATTACACATTGACCAGCATTACTCTTACACTGTTATTTAGACTTGTATTAGTAACCATCATCTCATTGCTAATATATTATTATTATATTACTACACAGATACTGACCAGCTTAATAAAACACTGTTAATTATACTTGTATTAGGAGACATCACCTCTCATCTCTAATACTATTATATTATTACTACACAGAAACTGACCAGCGTTACTATTACACTGTTATTTACACTTGTACTAGGAGACATCACCTCATCTTTAATACTATCATATTATTATTATTACAGAGAAACTGACCAGCGTTATTATTACACTGTACTTGTACTTATCTACTCGAATACCATTGGCAACAGATGAAACTGGTCTTCCCTGCAAATTAACATGGTTATGCCCAGGTGTAACTTCCACCAGTTTTCCTCTTATTTTCAAACACCTGATCCTGAGTGATGGTATGGATCCACTGAAATTGTATATTGCCCAAAAAAAATTGTCCTTCAATAATAACAATAAGTAAAGAAATCTTTTACGTGTAAAAGCTTAAATCAAGTGATATGACCGGATAGGTGACTTGCACTGACAGGATTAAACGGTAACTGTGAAGGTAACTCATTACCACTGTGATTGGGCTCTTAAGAAATCTTGTAGAGATTTAATAAAGAAGAAACTGCAGGTAGCAGAAGTGTCCATTACATCTGTTTGTAAGTACTTCAGTGACTACAGGGGAATAGAGGGTGGACAAGCCACAGGGGGAATGAAAGAGGTAGGCCGTCTGGAATTAAAGTGCCTTGTAAAACAAGAGAGGTTATTAAAAGTGTTCTCAGAAAACAAGGTAACTTTTCACTGCTAGAAAAAGAAAAGAAAACTAATTAATTTTAAAGCCTGTTCTAAAAACACAAAGAGCAGTGTTTAGCCGTCCTGAGGTGAAATACAAATGTTTGCGGACGGCGTTTTGAAATCCTCACCACTACTGAAGCAAAAGTCACACTTTCTGGTGAGCAAAGTAAGGGGGAAAGGTTCCGATTTAATTACGGAAACCTTGTTAAGTAAATAAAATTATCCGAAAGACAATACTAATCTGGACATGGAGTATAATTAAACTAACCATGAAAAGGAATTGGCGCGGTTCAACACATGTAGAAGAGTGCACATCATTAGCCAGTCACAAAGGGCGATCTATCCCACTACATGTATAACAGTCCTGAAAACCAGAGGCCCCTCCAGATCTCTGGTTCATTCAATATTAATTTATAAGTAATTTAAGATTGACACATTCAAATATAATCCTAAAATCATATGGTCGAGGTCCTTCTTTTAAGAAAAAAAAATTATATATAAACTAGGGTGAGAATAATGTTTGAATCATTCCAGATAACAGTCAGAAAAGAGATTTTTGCTGGTTGTGGAATCACTTTTACACAATGCAAAGGAATTGTTCCTTCACATAACGGTTTCAAACATTTGATGATTTAAATGGGATTACAGCGAATGGTGTATAATGACGCACAGAAAGGCCGACATACATGCACAGGAATGTAAAATGGAGAGACTATTCCTGAGCTAGTGAATGGATCCTTTTAGAGTCTCGGTACCAAGCTGAGCTCTGGACCCCATATCTCCAGCTATGGTATCATAAAACACAGCTCTGGCCGTCTGCTGCTTGATTTTAAATCTGTGTCTCAGGAGAAATTAAAAAGTGCTTTTGCAAAGAAATCTGAAACTCACAGAACCATTAATAAAGTAGAAAGCCAACACTACTCACCACTGATAAAATTCCTTTATAGAACAAAACAAAACTATTGGGTTTTCACACCACTAAAATCCTCTACAAAAACACTGCACACAGAAAGGAAAGCTGGAGGAATAATATATAAACTTCAAGATTTGGGATTCTTAAAAGTGTAATTGAAAAGAGCAGAAACTCTACAGATTAAAATACCACTGAAATGACATCTATCCCCTGAAGCACTTGTCTGCAGGGTTATCCATATTTTATTATTGTTGCTGTCCTTGACTACAGATGTACCTTTAAGATTACACATTAAACGCACTGGGTGCAGAGCCAATTTAAAGGATATAACCAGGTTTGGCGACTGACTGTCCACAGTGGGTAGGGATCAGTTAAAGCTTGCGACGTTTGTAGGTTATGCTGTTACACATGAAACTTTCCTTTGAAACTGAATAGAATTATTACAAAATTCTCATTAAATAACTGTAACAAAGCAGCAAATCTCTAGCTCTGCAGAACTGCTGAACTGAGGGTGGGAACTTTCAAACAAGGATTAATGGGGGCAGATTCTTAGCTCAACTATAATTTTTGAAGTAAAAATAAAGATGTAATTCATGTTCTAAGCAAAAATACGTTTCCCGGCATGTAAAAAATACAATTAATTTGACTCATGGACATTGTAACAAGAGGGTTGTAAAGGCAGAGATTTTATCTATTTTGTGCCAAAGTTTTACAGAGCAAATCAGCATCTACAGTAAAGTGACAAAAGAGCTAAAACATAAAAATATATGCGATGTGAAGCATTAGAGTGAAACAGCAATGCACACCAGTGACCAGAATGCACACTGCCTGTCATTTTCTGCCCATGTTCTATCCTCTCTATATACTCACTACACTGTGCAGTAAAAACGTTTGCTTCTATAAAGGAGTTCATATTAATCCTCATAAGGAGGATAATTCTTTCATAATACAACGGTTGGGGGCACTGTCTGCTGCAAGGTGCAGTGGCTGATATCATTGGGGTACAGACCAAAGAGATAGACTTTTTGACAAAGAAATAAAATAAAACGTGGTATTTAGTATCAGTGCTCAAAGTAAACACAAGATAAAAATCTTAAGCAAATGCCATGTTTTAATGACAATCTGCTATGAAGGTGTATGGATCATTAATATCTATGCATATAACCGGCATAAGTAAATATATAATGGAGCACAGGAGAAACATTTCCCAGGTAGATCCATGACACTTTAGTGATGTCACATTTCCAAAAATAAATAATGACAGTATCACATAGACAACCGTCTGTTAGCAAAGAAGTGCTCACAAATGTTCCAGTTCCACTGGCCACCCACACAGAGGATAGAATGTGACAGAAATCTGGAGAGAAGGATCCCTACGTTCAGTGTGGGTGTAAATATTACTCAGTTTCAGTAGAGCCAGGATTTCAGACAAACAAAGCAAGAACTAAAAAAAGGTAACTTATAGGTTTCATACTACAGAGACTCGGAGCAATACATATGGTACCCCACCATAAGGAAAGGGAAATGTATGAGGTGCAATTCTAGAGGGGACGATGTAAGAAAAGCTCATCTCCTTCCAGGGTCAAAGCACAGAACCAAAAGCAAATGTTAGAATAATAGTCAGAATAAAATGCAAGGAATCCAACAAAGCAAAAGCCGGTGTTCAATATATATTACATAAATGATTCAGACCCAACTGATGTCTTGTCATTAACTATTCGTCAAAATATTAATGCTTGTGGTTAACTTATCTTAAAAATATTTGTGTAAGTAATGTTTAACCCAAAAATGCACAATAATGGCAATGGAAAAATTGACACCACATAAAACAAGTTTTTATTCATAGATTTCACAAGGCTGGAAGAACGGGAAGACTTTGGCGAGAGTTGGTAACGCAAAAAATAAAATTCAACTTTCCACCTGATTTCCTCTTATTTTTCAAGCTCTGATCTGTTCAAATACTTATAGATCCGGATCATGGACTATCCGGAATATATGATTGCACAAACAGTCTGCTATTACCATGACTTGATCTTTCCCTTTATTAGAAAGCACTCACATCATACATTTAATAAGAAATAAGTATCACATTTTTAAACGGAATTCAGGCAACTCTACATAATTTAGTGAGCATACATTTATTAATGATTTTTTTCATGTAAATGCATAATGTAGGAAAATGGCATGATATTAGCATAAAACATGCATCTGATTGTGATGTCCGATGAATATGTAAAATATGCAGAGAAAACAAAGGCACATGTCCCAAAGACAGAACAGAACAATGCAACATTTCAAGCAACCTAAACAAAGAAAAGCCCGTTGAAGTGATTATTTGTGCAGCACTTTATAGTGTGGGCCGGGAGGTTTGTGTTATTGTAGATGCTTCTGCTGCCATTAATAATAAAGAACTTAGGGATCTATTAGCCCCATAGTGGTTGTACCCGCCATCTATTGTATTGTACCCCCACTCCTTTTTCCTTTCTAGGGTCAGACCTTGTTTGTTATGAATCTTTACCTCTATCATGCTCCCAGTCTTCAATATCAAGTTATTACCAAGTATTTTTATTGGCAAAGTCATAACTGTCTGGGTAATATCATGAGAAGGCCATATTGTTATTTTGGCACATCTTTTTCCTGTGGCAAGTACTTTAGGGCCTACAGAGGCGGCATGGACCTTACGGCTAGAATTAGTGGAGCAAGCAGCAAGCCAAAATAGGCGAACCGAGGACTTCATGAACTATTATCAGACAAAGACAGGCAGGGTAATATGAGAATTATAGTTCTTTCACACCTACAAAGCCACTCAATTGACACACAGCAAATAAAGGTGACATTTTATGTAACACATCCAATATATTCAATAACTTACTCTGCTCAGGACCCCTCTTTGAACATCGTCCCGTTGCTAGAAAATCTGGTCATCTACAGGAAAAAAAAAAGCACAATTAGTACACCCCACCAGCAGTAACCCAGACAATGCAATGTCAGCATTATATGTATTAGTAGTTATGAATCATGGCTAGGGTGTGTCTATCAGCAAGACCCAGCAACATGCAATAAGTTCCTGAGAGTATATTGCAAATTACAGGACTAATCAGACAAAATAAGTAGTTACCAAAACCCATAATGTAAAACTGGTGAGGGGAAAAAAAACCAAAACTTTAGAGCAAAATGAATGCCAAAATATGTTGAGAACGTCATTACCTGGATATCCTCCCGCACATGGAACGCTGGCAATGAAATCTATTAGTGCAAGGCCTCTATTTCTATTTTGTGATGTTTTGGGCGTTTTTTACTCTGAGGAATGTCACCACAGTAAAAAATAAAATAAAATAAACATACATAACACTGTGTTGAAACCTATAGCAACAGCAATGAATAAAAACCTAAACAGTTGCTATGGTAACATACTCCATTTTGCTGTGCAGGAGAATTATTAATGGTCTCCAATGTGTACTGACATAAAGGGTTAAATGGTATTGCGCTGTGTGTGTGGAGGTCTGGCAGGTGTCTAATATACATAGCTGTGACCTGCTGTGTCCTGGAGACAGGGTTATGTGTAATGTAATTCATATCATATGTCTCTCATCAGGCTCACATCTGATCCACCAGCAGAAACCCTCAGACGTATATTAAGAACGCCACACAAGGACAGAAACACACACAGATTGCATGAGAAAAAGTGAATAAAAGGTTGTATATAAACACTCAGGATAGCAAATGTGTCCTATTTCTAACTGTTCAGTAACACAGAGGAGGGAAAGGCTCGTCTGCGGTTAAACACTGTGTGTGGGGAAGGGGGTACACATGACAAGTAGAGCATACTTTTGTGATGTGTTCTTAGGACTTATCTCGGTAATGCAATTACTGTACTGGTCTTATGCAAAAATGCACTTTAGAGAGAAGGACAAACACAATAATAAATTCAAACAGGGTATAAGCTGAAGAGTAGAGGACCCTGCAATCTGCGTGTCTACTTAGATCAGTAATAGTTATGTTTACAGATGGCATCTATGAGCTATTACTTCACATGAAGATTATAACATCATAAAGACTTTAGGAATATCCATTCTGTGACCATGGTTTTTCCTTATATTTATTGCACCCATAACGATAAACACAATGGGCCTGATCCAGAACTACGCATCGGAGAGAATTTACGCGGGGCGGAGATGTAAAAATCGCAGTTTAGAACGCACTGCGCATGCGCACCATAGAAAATACGCACATTCACGTAGCGTAATTGTGAACGTATGGGCCATTCACGTGTCACGTAAATACTTACGTGTGGGCGTGCCTAATTTACGTTCCACCAAAATACGTCTGAAATACGTGAAGTAGGCGGGGGGGGGTATTTAAAGTGTACAGTATGGGCGTGCTAAGCTGCGTACGTTCACGTAGACTATACGTCCGTTAGCGGACGTACGCTGTTACGTGTGAAAAAGTTAAGGTAGGTTTTGGGCAGCGTGTCATGGCAAAATACATACGTGCAAGGGGTGTGCCGAGGGGAGTGTAGCGAACTTACGTGCATGAAAATACGCTCCGCGAATAAACGTACGGCACACGTATTTCTGGATCTACCCCAATGTCAAATACTGTGGCTATGCTTGCACTGATCCTATACAAAGACAGCTCCCAACAACATGGAGGAATTATCAGCAGCTTCCTAACCTTCTAGATTTCCAGCTCTATGCACCGGATCCAGAGTGTGAAAATAAGAGGAAAACAAGTGGAAAGTTAAACCTGGGCAAAACCATGTTGAATTAGAGGGGGAGTCACATACAAGGAGAATACTTTGCTTTTGATTATTGCACAGAGATAATGAAAGCTTTACTTTTACACTGTTATTTATACTCGCCTCCCCTGCAATTGAACATGCTTTTTACCAGGTGCAATTTTCCACTTGTTTTCCTCTTATTTTCACACTCTGGATCCAGGCTTACATTCAATCTTTGTTGGATGCTTTGGAGGAGGGGGCAGGAGTTCCCAGGTGGTCCTCATTGAGAATAAGTGAGGGGAAAGTGGTCCGGGAATGGAGCAATGTCCACAATGTAAGCACTCACATCAAACGTAACTCCTAAAGCATTACCTGCTTGTCAATTACTTCATTTCTAAGTCAATCTAGTGTATTATTGGCAGCCATTTATATAAAATAAGTGCACTTAATAGTAATGTTGATCTAGGCAGCAAACACATAAGAAATGAATTGGCATTTTGCGTGTTTTGTAGAGGGATATAGAACTGTAACACCGGATCTTTATGTTTACCTGGCCTGAATCACTGACTATTCCCACCAGGATCACTTTAGACTATATAAAATTAAATAAATAAAAACAAAACCCTGCATTTAGTTAATTGAACAAACTAAATGGGAAAAGACATTACCAAAAGGAGAAAAAGTGTAATGGCCAAGGAAAGCTATAAAGCAAAATTAATGATGCATTGGAACGAATTATACCCACTAAATACCAGTTCTGAAACTCTTGTAGAAAAGAAGACTGCATTATATTATACTATTTTTCCTCCCATGTAAAACTTATATGTATCAGGTAATACAACACATACTGATAAACTTTATTATTAATAGTAATAATAGCAGCAGCTATGGTGTAGGCATACATAAACTAGTGATCATTAAACTTTTGCTTAGCCAGTCATTCTACCCCAGTACCTTATTAACCACTTATTCTTAGCTCCCCTTAGCTGTAGTCCCCACTACTAGTTAAGCATCAGCTTGTGCCCTTGTCATGATAAAGGACTGATCAGGAGTTTCAAATTGCACTTTATCTGACTAGAGCATTTTTAAAGGTCATAACCATTTCACTAATGTGCTTAATAGTGCAGCAAGGAGGGGTCATTATTAAGAACGGTCTATCCCTTACGCAGCAGAACAAAGCACTCTTTAGTCAGTCCGTTATCTTACACACTATGAGACTCCATTCTAAGAAAATGTATTGGTTTATTAAATTTATATTCAATAACAAAAAAATAAAAGTAAAAATAAAATGGCAGCAAGTCTTTTTCCCAAGAAACCCACAAAAACATTTCTTTACCTCTGGCTGTCACTGGCTTTAAAAGCAAAGTCTTAGAAGGAAGGGGCCGAACCTGCATCGATGAAAGAGACAAGACATGATAAAATGGAATCATTAAAGTAAAACAAGTACTGGTTTTAGTAGCGCTATATGTGAATGCACCTTCCAATAGGTTCTTTCCTTTGTCTCAGAAGAGTATTTATATTTTAGGACAGGGATAGTTTACTTCTAATAGACAAAACTAAGTGACCAATTTATATCTCTGAATCCATTAAAAGGAATAATGAAAATCTTGCAGCGTTAAAAAAGAATTAATTAGTGCACACTACAAACCAATAACGCATGGAGGTAAATTAGAAAACAAACAAATACCAACCTACAGCCTCTAAACCTAGCTTCCATCATATTAAGTACTAAGTAATATGTAGAGCTATAGTATATACAGAAGTCTCATCCCACTTTTTGCTCTGCAGTAAGGACACACAACTTCCATATTATTTGCCCCACACACCAACCTAGTGTTCCCGATGTATGGCGGAATGTCTGGAACACACACCACATTGAACAGTACAGCAGATGCCTAACCAGGGCCTAAGTCTAACATTTTCATATAAAGCCTGCACTATCCAGCCAACGATGCAGGAAGCAAATTAAACTATTGTCAATAAATGCCATATAATAATCTGATGCCATTGCTTCTAAATTATTTAAATACTTTTCAAACGCTCGTCTCCACCTGGTCTCTGAATAATGGTGGTTCTAGGAAACCATAGTAACACAGGAGTACCTAATATAGAAAATACTATAAGTTACAGAGAAAAAAATCATTGCAAAACTGTCCTAAAAATATAGTTAGTATTTATCAGCACAAAACACTGAAAGTCTATAAAGTCTATGTACACAAGAATCTGCATTAGTTCCTAGCACTAGTCATAAATCAGACATGTCCTGCACTAAGCTTACCCAGGCTGCTCCCAATCTCCTCCTATCATGCAATATGCAGGTGTACGCATTCCCTTATTAAAAGCATGGCAGCTTTCAACACACCAAACATGGCCAAAAACACTTGTATAATATTTCATATACAAACACAAGCAATGCATATGTATGTAACAGAATGACCTAAATAAAACATGACATATAAAATACATCCACATAACTAGTATAAAAGCTGTATTTGGGCTGATATTCAGTATAATTCCTCTGGCTCCCCTTTTCCACCACTATCCTCCAATACCTCAGAGTCTCCCTCTCTGTGCACCCCAACATCTCATGTTTATATAACATGCTTCCAAACAAAGGTTTGTTTACTGAATAATAGTTGCATTCATAACCCAGACTAAACAAAATACTCATACTAAATAAATGATAAATAACTATAGCATTTTATTATATCCAAACAGCTTTCACATTTTGGCAAGTCCTAAACCAGGATAACAAGGGAACCGTTACTGCAAAGTAATGCAAAACATGGCGCTTGAGAGCAACAATGCAAAAGAAGGATAAAAATGCAATAAAATATAAGCCTGATGAACAATAGGGTCTCTATTTTAAACTCAGTACTGCCTGTCCCCAGTGAGGTATTTATGTCTTGTTTATGTACAGTGAATAATATAGTTGACACATGTAACATTAATAAGGCCATAGGCAGCATTCTTCCCCTCACACCACTCCACACGCCGCCATCTTGTCCTTACACATCGCCGCGGCCTCCTCAGGGCGCGCCGTTAGCGCTAGCCCACCATCTGAGAACAGCGCGCTGACTGGCCAAGATCGTCCTGGAGCCCGCTGATTGGCGGATATCGGACTGCACTGCACTCTGGTTGGCCACTTTAGCTGCGCAGCGGGTTCGGCGTATCTGCTGCTACCGATTACCAGAGTAAGCAAGCGAAGAGCGCAGCGCAAGAGGAGGAGAGAGAAAGGTGATGGCGTGTGTCATAGCTTATCACTGCCCTTGTGGTATTATCATCATGTAAGTGGATGCCATAAACGCAGAGAGAAAAAATGAATGACTTGCTAGCAGTAGAGACACCTCTGAGGCCTCAGTGATGCCACTTGTGTCTAGTGACTTGCCAGACCACTTTCTTATATATTCAGCTTTATTTATTGTGTATGGGCACCACAGAGTGTTTTATAGTTACCCTGTGGGGCTATGGCAATGAGGGGCTAAAAACCGGTGTTTGTTTAAAACATATATTTGATTTAATTTATTTCTATCCTGTCTGGTTAGATTAATAAAAGTCAAATCGAGTATCGCTTCTGTCATGGATAGGGAACGTCATCCTGTGGTATGTTAAGGATTGTCGCTCTTGGCAAGTATCTGCATGATGGCAACTCTAGTAATATATTCTATAAGGTTTGTTAGTGCAATGAAAGGAGGGTGGCACAATGTTGCCATGGCATCCAAAATTTGGACCTGTCCTTCACCCCCTTTGTTTATCAGAAGATTTACCTATAGCAGGGCTTGAATCCTTTAATGGGGAATGCTGTTGTTTATTCCATATGATTTGTGTTAATGAATGGCATTCTCAGTTATGGCGCGTTACCCCGCGATGCAGTCTCGGATGAAAGATTTTCCAGCCGCAGAAGCTTAATAATTAGGGGCTGATGTGACCGATCTGTAGACGTTTTGTCATTCCCGTTGTATTTCAGACTTAATAGGAGAGTGATCCAGAGAGCAGCAGCCCACGTGCAGATTTGTTGAAGTGAACCCTGTCTCGTTTATAAAACTTTCATTTGTAACACGAGCCATCGTACGGATTGGCTGGTGTCATGTTCTACCCCCCTCTCCTGGGTCACCGAGAGGGTCTGTACTACAACACAAACAGCTGATGGAACAGCTGCCTCCCTCTAGCTGGATCCTGAGGTGGATGTGACGGGCCTCTGACCTACTCTGTATGGGTCAGCTTCAGAAACCCAATATTAAAGCTTTGTGAGGACTCTCCAGCATATAGGACAAGCTGGGAACATGGGGGTGATTATTTATGTATGACGCCCCAGCGCTGCCTTGTATTTCAGGCAACCATCTTCCTACGTCCGCTTCAAGTCATACTTAACCCCTGTCACGCCTCACGTTAAACATCCCCTAGTGCCCAGTGACCTACCTATCCTCATAAGGATACATTTACAAACTTTCTCAATTGCTCCTCTCATTTTCAGGTGTATTTATTTCCCACTCACTAAGCACATCCCTAATCTGTAGTGTAGCTCTCCTCTCATATGTTGGTTCATATTCAAGATCTAACTGCATTGCTATTAAATAAACTTATTAAAGCTCAAGGGGCCTGATCCAGAGTTACGCCACCCGCCGTATTCACAACCCGAGATTCCCCCCCCCCGCCGTATTCACGGCGGGCGGCTGCGTAAGAATGGCAAAAATGCCATTCTGCGTATGCGCCAGGCATATTTTGCCTGGCGTAATCCATGGATCTGGCGTCCGTAACTACAGCGTAGTTACAGACTAAGGGGCGGGCAGCTCTGTAACTACGCTGTAGTTACTGAAGCTAGGCAGGGGGAGGGAGGGTAATTAGGAGGGGAGGGCTGGGTTAGTCAGATCACGCTCCTGTGTGAGCGTAGTTACACACAGTTACGCCGGCTGAAGTTAGGGCAGCCTTCACCTGTAACTGTGTGTAACTACCCTCACACAGGGGGAGTGCACTAGAGCTAAGCTGGCCGTACTTATGGCCATTGTAGGTCTGGATCAGGCCCAATGTGTGCGGATAAACAGATCATAAAAGACACCAAAGGTCAATGATATTGTATATTTTAAACATAGAAAGTGACAGCAGATAAGAGCCACATGGCCCATCCAGTCTGCCCATTTGCTTCTATAGGTACACATTGTCTATTTTGAATAATAATGCATGTCCAATGTTACAGCAGATACAATGCTCAATCTATGATACACACATGTCCAGTGTTACACAGATACAGCACCCGATCCATGATACACACCTGTCCAATGTTACACAGATACTACACCCAATCCATGATACACACCTGTCCAATGTTACACAGATACTACACCCAATCCTTGTACACACCTGTCCAATGTTACACAGATACTACACCCAATCCATGATACACACCTGTCCAATGTTACACAGATACTACACCCAATCCATGTACACACCTGTCCAATGTTAAAGCAGTCCTTTTTCCTACATTGGTTGAAACTATTTCCTCACTCTTCCAACCTTTGCCAAACCACCCTTAATGTCCCCGCTGCATGATGTCAGAATTAGGATAAAATTGAAAAATGTGGTCACACACCGGTAAATTGGTTGGGTGATTGTTATTCTGATTGCCTGATTTTTAGGTAAGTTTAAATATCATTTGACCTGACCAGATAAGGATTGTGTGAGCGCATACACTTATGCAATGTCTGACCAAATGGACATTCAAAGGTCGGACTGTACGGCATTGGATAGGTGTGTACAAATTTACTTCTACTGTGTTTTTGGGTTGCATGAGGAATTCTCCACAGATAATGGTCCTAGCCGGATATTAACCAGACAACTGAACGGCAATGGTGTAATAAAGGAAAAAAAGGACTATTATTCCACGGTGTTCACCTCATAAATTTACTTATACTGAACAGTGTTTCTAGGGTGTTTTGTCAAAGGATCGGTTAACTAAATTAAAGTTTGTTTTGTTGTGGTAGATCTCGAGCCACATGTCTACAATGGCCATTATACATTGTAAATTAAGATGTTCTAATTACCAGGCGTCTTCCATATGTATTCTATTATACATGTCCTTTAACTGGTAATTATAAACTCAACATGTTCTGATGGTGTGGTCACGCTTTTTAACATGGAAAATGTGTGTGATTTGACACACGTATCAACACAATCTCTTTACTAATTAGCTTATTTTTGCCCCTGTAATCGCTGGAAGGTGCCTGTGTATATATAGTACAGCACTCTCAGCAGCAGCAGTGGCACGAGTGGCTCAGATTACCTGCGTAGAACAGATCTGTCAGTATTTGTGGCGCTTAGGAATTTCTTTTTGCATTGGACACGGGCCGCTCTGCCCATTGCAGTCCCCACGATGTGTGTCAGCCTCAGTCCTCATTTGCACACACACACAAGTCAGCGAGAAGACGTCACAAGGAAAGTGTTTCTGTTCTATGGACAGCGTGTCACTGAAACACTAACCATGTTAAACACACAATTATTAGCACAAACTCCCCTGCAATACGTCTGCTGCGCCATTAATTAGATTAATACAAAGACTGTCTTGTTGGGATCACTTTCCTAAACCCAACACTGAGCTCTGAAAACAGGAAACAAAGGGTGCAAGCCGTGTCTGGTGGAAGGCAGAGCCCACATCGGCAGCCAGAGCGTGGAGTAGCGCCAATGTGACTGGTTGTCCGCCATGCCAAGGCCGAATAAAAGGCTCATTGCAGCTCCGGCTAGGAGTGAGCTGGTTAATTACTACACAACAGGATGCAGACCCAGAGCGCATTTGGCTCTTACAGTAGCAGCAGTCATCAAGCAACACCTAGACAGAGCTCTTCATTTGTGAAGCACAAGCCTATCAGTCATAGCACCCGCACGTATTGGAAAGATGTGGAACCATCGCATTGGGCATTGAAAGCGTCCTGCGGCCTTTATGTCACCTTGGAACGGTATAAAAAGGAGCGTGTAAACTTAGAAAAAGAGCGTAGTTTGCACTGCTTGGTTGCTTTAATCAATTAATGTCCTACGGAGGCCTCTTACCAGCCATAAAGGAAATAATGAGAGCAGAAGATTGAACACTCAGTGGGGCAGGTAGCTCCCCCTCCTCTGGCTTCCTCCATTTAACACTTTGTGGCATGAAGCATTTTCTTCGGTGGTTTCCCCCTTGACATGAATGTTCTTTATCAGATATCGTGGGGTTTTTACACTTAAATAATGTCCAGTCTGTTTCTGATTATAACTGTGGAAGGACCGGATACAGACTCCCAAAAGAGAGCATTTTATGATTACCAGGATGCTAATAACTCGCATCTGGATCCACTAGATCCAGACTTCCAGTCATTTTGTGTTTCAGTGGTGAGGCGGGTGCAAAAGGAAGGGGTAAGGGATATAAATGATACAGTATTAGCGCGCCTTAAATCCACCACAATAATGAGGCCATTCATCCCTACTTTAGGTCAATCAGCTATCTGATCCCCACTCAAAACTCCAAACACAGCACCAGCGGAAGTACGGATCAAGCCCATTGTTCTTTCATTGATCTTTCTTGCAGAGATCTATGGCTTTGCATCTATGAGGAAAAAGTGATTAATTTCCCAGCAAGTTGCGAAAAAGTTTGAAAAAGGGCCGTTCGCAGCGTTGACCCACATCCAAAATTAGGATTGTACGGAAATCGCTTTCTTAACTCTGGACGGCTGAATCCGGGCCTCTCATTTCAAACCAATAACATAGAAACAGAATCGTTCTGTTCATAGAGAAACGTTGTGGATAACAAGATCTATATAACAAGAAAACTATATCTGTATGTCTGTCACCACTGTAAGGAGATGTCAGGAGATCACATTCACCTCTACACCTGTCTGATAGACCTGTATGTCTGTCACCACTGTAAGATGTCAGGAGATCACATTCATCCCTACACCTGTCTGATAGATCTGTATGTCTGTCACCACTGTAAGGAGATGTCAGGAGATCACATTCACCTCTACACCTGTCTGATAGACCTGTATGTCTGTCACCACTGTAAGATGTCAGGAGATCACATTCATCCCTACACCTGTCTGATAGATCTGTATGTCTGTCACCACTGTAAGGAGATGTCAGGAGATCACATTCACCTCTACACCTGTCTGATAGACCTGTATGTCTGTCACCACTGTAAGATGTCAGGAGATCACATTCATCCCTACACCTGTCTGATAGACCTGTATGTCTGTCACCACTGTAAGATGTCAGGAGATCACATTCATCCCTACACCTGTCTGATAGATCTGTATGTCTGTCACCACTGTAAGGAGATGTCAGGAGATCACATTCACCTCTACACCTGTCTGATAGACCTGTATGTCTGTTGTCACCACTGGAAGATGTCAGGAGATCACATTCACCTCTACACCTGTCTGATAGACCTGTATGTCTGTAAGGAGATGTCAGGAGATCACATTCACCTCTACACCTGTCTGAAAGACCTGTATGTCTGTCACCACTGTAAGATGTCAGGAGATCACATTCACCTCTACACCTGTCTGATAGACCTGTATGTCTGTAAGGAGATGTCAGGAGATCTAAAGTCAATTTAAGACCTAAATACAAATTACTGAGCATTACAGCACCATCGGAGGGGTGAACATTACCTGAAGTCAGTATTAGACTTAATGTAATGTACATTACAGGGGGGCATAACGTAATATTAGGGCGTGCAATGGGTGCTCTTGCTATGGAGCCTGAAGGATAGGGGAGCCCGCGGCAGATGTTCCCTCTGCACTGTAACCAAGCTGTCAGAGGCGTAACACAGCACTCGGCACTCCATGTACGAGTATAGCTGTAGCGCTCTGCACCATACAGGGTGTACTGAGCAATGTTTTAAGTTGTGAGCTTCTGTCGGGCAGCAGTCCTGTCCAGCTTTGCCCCCAGACCCACCTGGCTCCACCTCGTTCCTATGGGCCTGTCACCTGAATGTACCTCTAGATACACATTCTGTGTGAGGCTTCTTATAGGATTGCTTTTCAGATGTCTCTGCCTCTGGATTATGCAGTTGAGAGTCTTTGCATTGTCAGGTACGACGCTCCTCACCGGATGACACAAATTCTGACCTCAGCGAAGCTGTTTTCTGTGTTATGTTGTGATGAATCTAACACGGACTCTGCACTTGATTTTCATTCTATAATGGTCAGGAAGCTCCGCTGAGATATCTCGCTGACTGTAGCCACGGTATTACTTCTGAGATAGCATCAGGGATTATTCATCTGGATGTTTGCTGTCACTGGATGACGATGGATTATCCCTCTGATGTACCTCAAATCTCACGTGCACCCCTGGAGGGAATCTATCTTGTGAAATTGCAGAGTATACAAGGAATATTTGTGGGATTACATCGTTGTGACATTTATTTCATGCCATTGACCCAACTGTTGACAAAACAAATAGCTTTGAAATTCTTTAGGTCTAACCAAGAGGCCCCAGACCTCCCTGATGACTCTAATGGACATGGTCCCAGTCACCATAGCAACACTACCTTGTTCCTGCTCCCACTCGCTCTCTCCTCTACTCCGCTCTGTCCCAACTCTCATCTGTGCTCTGTCCCTGCTCTCGTCGGTGCTCTACCCACGCTCTCTCTTTCCTCAGCTCTATCCCTGGTCTCTCCTTCCCTCTGTCCCAGGTCTCTCTGTCCTATCCACACTCTCTCCTCCACTCTGTAATGCTCTCTCCTCTGCTCTGTCCCAGTTCACTCATCCGTTCTGTAATGTTAACTCCTCTGTCCTGTCCATGCGCTCTCCTCCGCTCTGTAATGCTCTCTCCTCTGTCCTGTCCTTGCGCTCTCTCTGCTCAGTAATGCTCTCTCCTCTGCTCTGTAATGCTCTCTCCTCAGCTCTGTAATGCTCTCTCCTCTGTCCTGTCCTCACGCTCTCCCCTGCTCTGTAATGCTCTCTCCTCTGTCCTGTCCATGCTCTGTTCTCCATTCTGTAATGCTCTCTCCCCTGCTCTGTAATGCTCTCTCCCCTGCTCTATAATGCTCTCTCCTCCGCTCTGTCCCAGTTCATTCGTCCGCTTTGTAATGTTAACTCCTCTGTCCTGTCCAAGCACTCTCCTCCGCTCTGTAATGCTCTCTCCTCTGTCCTGTCCTCGCGCTCTCTCTGCTCTGTAATGATCTCTCCTCTGTCCTGTCCATGCTCTCTCCCCCGCTCTGTTTAAGTTCACTCGTCTACTCTGTAATGCTCTCTCCTCTGTCCTGACCACACGCTCTCCTCCACTCTGTAATGCTCACTCCTCTGTCCTGTCCACGTATTCTCTCCTCCACTCTGTAATGCTCACTCCTCTGTCCTGTCCACGTACTCTCTCCTGCTCTGTAATGCTCTCTACTCTGTCCAATATCTGGGGAATTTTAATAATAGTAGTACATCTAATAGTAATTACTAAAACATGCAAATCCCATCTTACATCTGTACTATGACTGCAATTCATTATAGCCTTGTGATTCAAGCCTTCAGAAACGTGTCTTGGTTCTTTGTTTTTTTTTATTATTATTATTATTATTATTATTATTATTATTATTATT
>WWET01002700.1:122576-147797 GCA_011038615.1 Limnodynastes dumerilii | reverse complement strand
ATATATATATATATATATATATATATGTGTGTGTGTGTGTGGGTGTGTATGTATATATACATGTGTGTGTGTGTGTATATATATACACGTGTGTATGTGTATGTATATATACACACATATATACGTGTGTGAGATCCGTTTCCTAGACATGAATAGTACCGAGGTGGATTTAATCTGCACATCCCATTCCTCATGTAAGTATATGAAGGGGACAGTGCGCATACAATGACTGAGATCTATCTTTAGAGGGGTTTTTAGTAGACATTTGCTGAGAATTAATTCACACCCGAGCAGTCTCTCCAGCAGATTCTCACCATGTTCTGAGCTCATGGAATTAGACATAAAACACATAGATACTGGTTTATTTAAGTTACAAAACAACAGCGAATCACTTGCAAGAATCAGACTTCAAAATGGCGTGCAATAAAATATGCAGCAAAGATGTCACATGTCCATGAAAACTTGTGATTCTGATGACAGGATTCTTGTATTTTACAGACACCTTCCAGAAACCCGCTTGAATCGAGCACAAGAAATGAGCTGATTAACATATAACAATGAGGGATTAATACTGAGCTCATCACACAGATCATGTGAGTAAAGGTGCTACTTATGTAATCATATAGGACTGGATCCATAAAGGGAGGTTCCCCAGTCACCAGTCAGAAAGTGCCTGCAGTTTACAGTTGCGCACCAGCCACCAGTTCTGTCCTGATCTGGTCCTCGGGATCCAGAGATCCTTAATACCCCGTTCAGATTACCATGAAAAAGCCGGGGTTTTCATGAAATTGCCGGCTTTCCTGAAAACCCCGGCTTTTTCTGGCAATGTGAACGGTGAAGCCGGGTCTCTTTAGCCGGGTCTCAGACCCGGCTAAAAAGAAGGGTTTTTGCCGGCTTTTTTAAAAGCCGGCTTCACCCGTTCACACTGCGGTGAAAAGCCGGCTATTTAAATAGCAGCCGGCTTGTAAAAAAAAAAAAAAAAGCAAGAAAAAAAAAAGCCGGTGTTTTCAGCGCAGTCTGAACGCACCAGGCTAAAATTTTAAAAATTTTGCCCACTGCCTAAAAAGCTGGCTTTTTAGGCAGTAACACGGTATTACATACCCTCATACAATGCGCTTCAGGCAGAGGGAGGGGGTTATTTAAATGATAATGTACTGATAATGTGAGAGCTTCTGATGCCTCTTCATTTAAGTGAGCATCTATTGGAATTGTTATGGTAGAAGGCAGTGTCTGTCTGTGTCTTCAGATCAGTGTCTGTGTCTGCAGATCAGTGTCTGTGGCTCAGTGTATGTCTGTGTCTGCAGATCAGTGTCTGTATGTCAGTGTATGTCTGTGTCTGTAGATCAGTGTCTGTGTCTGCAGAACAGTGTCTGTGGATCTGTGTGTGTCTGTGTCTGCAGATCAGTGTTTGTATGTCAGTGTATGCCTGCGTCTGTAGATCAGTGTCTGTGTGTCAGTGTATTTCTGTCTGCAAATCAATGTCTGTGCGTCAGTGCATGTCTGTGTCTGTATGTCAGTGTATGTGTGAGTGTAAATCAGTGTATGCCTGTGTCTGCAGATGAATGTCTGTGCGTCAGTGTATGCCTGTGTCTGCAGATGAATGTCTGTGCGTCAGTGTATGCCTGTGTCTGCAGATCAATGTCTGTGCGTCAGTGTATGCCTGTGTCTGCAGGTCAATGTCTGTGCGTCAGTGTATGCCTGTGTCTGCAGGTCAATGTCTGTGCATCAGTGTATGTCTGTGTCTACAGGTCAATGTCTGTGCGTCAGTGTATGCCTGTGTCTGCAGGTCAATATCTATGTGTCAGTATATGCCTGTGTCTGCAGGTCAATGTCTGTGCGTCAGTGTATGTCTGTGCGTCAGGGTATGTCTGTGTATGTATGTCAGTGTATGCCTGTGTCTGCAGATCATTGTCTGTGCGTCAGTGTATGCCTGTGTCTGCAGATCAATGTCTGTGCGTCAGTGTATGCCTGTGTCTGCAGGTCAATGTCTGTGCGTCAGTATATGCCTGTGTCTGCAGGTCAATATCTATGCGTCGGTATATGCCTGTGTCTGCAGATCAATGTCTGTGCGTCAGTGTATGTCTGTGCGTCAGTGTATGTCTGTGTCTACAGGTCAATGTCTGTGCGTCAGTGTATGCCTGTGTCTGCAGGTCAATATCTATGCGTCGGTATATGCCTGTGTCTGCAGATCAATGTCTGTGCGTCAGTGTATGCCTGTGCCTGCAGGTCAATATCTATGCGTCAGTATATGCCCGTGTCTGCAGATCAATGTCTGTGCATCAGTATATGCCTGTGTCTGCAGGTCAATGTCTATGCATCAGTATGTGCCTGGGTCTGCAGGTCAATGTCTGTGCGTCAGTGTATGTCTGTGCGTCAGTGTATGCCTGGGTCTGCAGGTCAATGTCTGTGCGTCAGTGTATGCCTGGGTCTGCAGGTCAATGTCTGTGCGTCAGTGTATGCCTGTGTCTACAGGTCAATGTCTGTGCGTCGGTGTATGCCTGTGTCTGCAGGTCAATGTCTGTGCGTCAGTGT
Source organism: Limnodynastes dumerilii (assembly GCA_011038615.1). Classification (NCBI taxonomy): domain Eukaryota; kingdom Metazoa; phylum Chordata; class Amphibia; order Anura; family Limnodynastidae; genus Limnodynastes; species Limnodynastes dumerilii. The sequence continues at coordinate 145,265 of WWET01002700.1, read as the reverse complement.
ATGCCTGTGTCTACAGGTCATTGTCTGTGCGTCAGTATATGCCTGTGTCTGCAGGTCAATGTCTGTGCGTCAGTGTATGCCTGTGTCTGCAGGTCAATGTCTGTGCGTCAGTGTATGTCTGTGCGTCAGTGTATGTCTGTGCGTCAGTGTATGCCTGGGTCTGGTAATATCTGTGCTGTGATACTATACTTGTGCTTGTGTTTGTTTTCAGCCTATGTTTTATTGATGAGTTTAGAAGAAGAGAGTTTGAAGGATAAAGGTGAATGTGGACTCTTGTGGCTGCAGGTTGGATAACTAATAAATGATCTCACTTTTCCCCATTGCTGCTAAATAGAACCAGAGCTTGAGAGTCTTCTTTGTTTAATCCATTGTCTGTTTACATGTAGCCACAGGCTGAATATGCCGCTGACACAATTAGTGCTCTATAGTTCTGCAGCTACACGGTGTGTAATAAGCGGCTTTAGTGTAATGATTTGTGTTGGTTGAGTTTTGATTGCCAGCGGCGGCAGTATAGGTAGCTAGAGCCGCTCATATTGTGCCTCTGTACGGCAGAAACGGCACCCCGGAGGCTGGATCACTGCTCTCATTCCTCTCGTTTCTAAGACGCTAGACTATCCGAGCCCTGGAAATAGAGCAAGGCTTACACGTATAGAAACAGCAGGCCCGGGGGAGCAGACTCCGCTCTGTAACCCTTTCTGCGCTGCTTCCTTTCCTAACAGAAGAATTTGTAGTCGTTTCTCAGTGTTTTTTATTCTAATCCAGCCACTGAGGCCTTGAAATTATATGACCCAGTATCTAAAACCAGAGGGATGGTATTTTATATATAGGTATGGTACATCTGATTATCTGCAGTATCATTGTTCCGTGTACGATTGTTCCATGTACGATGTTCCATGTACGATTGTTCCGTGTACGATGTTCCATGTACGATTGTTCCGTGTATAAATGTTCCGTGTATGATTGTTCCGTGTATAAATGTTCCGTGTACGATTGTTCAGTGTATAAATGTTCCGTGTACGATTGTTCCGTGTACGATTGTTCCGTGTACGATTGTTCCGTGTATGATGTTCTGTGTACAATGTTCCGTGTACGATTGTTCCGTGTACGATTGTTCCATGTATGATTGTTCCGTGTACAATGTTCTGTGTACGATTGTTTCATGTACGATTGTTCCGTGTATGATTGTTCCGTGTACGATTGTTCCATGTACGATTGTTCCGTGTACGATTGTTCCGTGTACAATTGTTGTGTTTTTTTTCCAGGAGAGTTTTGTGCTGATTGATTTGCAATCATGTCATCGCCAGTGTTCGCCTGAGAGGGGTCTCAGCTGGGCCTTACTACTTCACAACCCCCGGCACAGGTTATTATTTTAATAACAGTAATTACACCAACACAATATATAGTTATAGGACTGATTGCACCCACACAGGAAGGATTCCTTCTTCATTGATAGTCCTGTGTTACAATCCTATTCAATGGTTTTTCTCCACTATTATCTGGCCGTTAGATCTGTTTGGCGTATAGTAATTTCCTTTTCTGTGTGGCCATGTATAAAACAGCTATAGAAGTATGTACGGTGTGTGTAATGTGTACTGAAAACTAGATTACTACATGCCAGGTTAATTAACAACAAATTGTGATATTTACTTAATTATGCACCACGGAATAATGTGGTCAGTCACGCATCACAAGTGTAAAACTTTCCCCAGCCTCTGCTGCTCTCTATATTGTGTCTGATATCACTGCTGATTCCTTTCATCCAACCCTACAATGCTGCGCAGTTATCCGGGTCTAAGCACATAAATGTTAATGATAATTGTACTGCACTGCACAATATCTCCTGTACTGTGTAATAATAACAACACTTACTGCATCACTGTGCCAGGTGACTGCCTGCAATGGCTGCCAAAAACTAGACTTTCATTTGTCATTTAAAAACAAAAAAAGTGAATTATTACTGATAAATACTAGCAGAACATATCCTTTGTTATATATTGTAATATTAGCATTTTATGTGATTAGGTCACAGATTTTGCAGTAATACACAATATAAAATAAGCAATGATGACTGTCTCACAAATATATTGTATAAGTAATCAGTTATCTGTCCCGTTAAACATAATGTCTACAGAAATTCTTAGGGGTCGGAACATTTTGGGCTTCTGAAACAGCTACACACAGGAACCGTGGACGGACACAATACATGAAATTATGTTAAAGAGATATTTATAAAGTAAAAAGTTTAAGACTTAGAAGATAAAACACAGGCCCTGTCAGCAGAAATGGCAGAGGCAGACTTCCTGCACTCCGTATCTGTACCCCGATGACGGGAACTCAGCCCATTCACATGCAGATCGCAGATTCTCTGCTACGACCATCCCTGCAGCCCTGTTATGTCCCAGACACAATATGCATTGCTTCAGGGGAGGAGAGTGCAACACAGCTCCGAAAACATTATTATTACACTAAATAAATATTATACATATATATATATTAGTAACAGCACAGAGCACAAATACAAAGACATATTCACAGGTAACAATAAATGTACTATTCCGGATAATCAATGTCATACCACTCCTGATATTCCATAATATACCACCCTGTAATATGCCGTCCTTATAGCTTGATAATGGATGTAAATAATTACACAGCAGAAAGTTAGGTAAAGTTTTATATCAAACAATTTGAGAGTAAAACTTGATGACAATATAACGATAGTATAGGGAGAGTATAATGACAATATAGAGAGCGTGTAGAGAGAGTATAATAACTCTATAGAGAGGGTATAACGATAGTATAGGGAAAGTATAACGGCAGTATAGGGAGAGTATAATGACAATATAGAGAGAATATAAAGGAGAATATATTGACAATATATAGAGAGGATATAAGGAGAATATATTGACAATATTTAAGGAGAATATAAGGAGAGTATAGTGACAATATATAGAGAGAGTATAAGGAGAGTATAATGACAATATATAGAGAGGATATAAGGAGAGTATAATGACAATATATAGAGAGAATATAAGGAGAGTATAATGAAAATATAGAGAGAGTATAAGGAGAGTATAATGACAATATATAGAGAGAATATAAGGAGAGTATAATGACAAAATATAGAGAGAATATAAGGAGAGTATAATGACAATATATAGAGAGAATATAAGGAGAGTATAATGACAATATATAGAGAGAATATAAGGAGAGTATAGTGACAATATATAGAGAGAATATAAGGAAGAATTACGTTAGTATAGGGAGAGTATAACGATAGTATAGAGAGAGAATTACGTTAGTATAGAGAGAGAATTACGTTAGTATAGGGAGAGTATAACGATGGTATAGAGAGAGAATTACGTTAGTATAGAGAGAGAATTACGTTAGTATAGGGAGAGTATAACGATAGTATAGAGAGAGAATTACGTTAGTATAGAGAGAGAATTACGTTAGTATAGGGAGAGTATAACGATGGTATAGAGAGAGAATTACGTTAGTATAGAGAGAGAATTACGTTAGTATAGGGAGAGTATAACGATAGTATAGAGAGAGAATTACGTTAGTATAGAGAGAGAATTACGTTAGTATAGGGAGAGTATAACGATAGTATAGAGAGAGAATTACGTTAGTATAGAGAGAGAATTACGTTAGTATAGGGAGAGTATAACGATAGTATAGAGAGAGAATTACGTTAGTATAGAGAGAGAATTACGTTAGTATAGGGAGAGTATAACGATGGTATAGAGAGAGAATTACGTTAGTATAGGGAGAGTATAACGATGGTATAGAGAGAGAATTACGTTAGTATAGGGAGAGTATAACGATGGTATAGAGAGAGAATTACGTTAGTATAGGGAGAGTATAACGATGGTATAGAGAGAGAATTACGTTAGTATAGGGAGAGTATAACGATGGTATAGAGAGAGAATTACGTTAGTATAGGGAGAGTATAACGATGGTATAGAGAGAGAATTACGTTAGTATAGGGAGAGTATAACGATGGTATAGAGAGAGAATTACGTTAGTATAGGGAGAGTATAACGATGGTATAGAGAGAGAATTACGTTAGTATAGGGAGAGTATAACGATGGTATAGAGAGAGAATTACGTTAGTATAGGGAGAGTATAACGATGGTATAGAGAGAGAATTACGTTAGTATAGGGAGAGTATAACGATGGTATAGAGAGAGAATTACGTTAGTATAGGGAGAGTATAACGATGGTATAGAGAGAGAATTACGTTAGTATAGGGAGAGTATAACGAGAGCCATAACAGAACCGTTTGGGTCCTCAGAGCAGTTGCAGCTACACAACATGATTTCCTTCCTTCTTAATTGCTACAATTAAAATCCCCGGGAAAAATTATTACCATACGACCCATCTGTAGAATGCAAATGAAAGTCATTGAAACTCTGAATTTTCACAAATTAAAACCTCCGTAAAAGAAAAGTGCAGTAACCTCTCAATGGGGAAAAGTTTTCATCACGTGGATAATAATGATCTCTTGCAGCGTTACAGTATAAGCACAGACGGAATGAAACACAGACACACTCACTGTTTGGATATACTTGTTTTTGGTTGATTTTGATAAACAAACTTTCCCTGTACATGAAGCCTTCACAATGTATTCTGTTTCCCATCAGTCAATTAGGCAGATTAACCTCTTGACAAAGCCGTGACCAGCACCAGGCGATTGTTACAGTAAGTAATGTCCTGGCAATTAATCATGACACGTGTATAATCAATAGCGTTGTCAATTAACCAGACAACTCCATAGGACGTGAAATAGACGCAAGTAAATGACATTATTGTAACCGATGACCACCTCAGCCCAGCACGGACTCTGTAACTTTATAAACTGTACACTGCACACAATAAATGCAATATTCCAATAATATATACATTAACAAGGCAAAGCAGAGCATCAGGCTGTGTAAAGAGTCACTTATACAGCAAATAAAAGTACAAGCACAATTAATAGGACTATTTCAAGCACTCTGAATGGCATTGGACTTAATTAAAGCAACATGACAGGATCCTAAAAGTGTCAATGGCTGAACCTTACTCTCACAACAATAAGCGGGCAATTTGGGGAAGACACACACACATGTCACAGGCAAAATTCCCAGAGACAGGCAAGAGAAAGCTCCATTACACAATGACCCATTGTACACAGACGTTTCTACTGCCAGCAGCAAACTTATCCCATGGCTGGGGAGCAGTAACACAGCACTGGACCTTCTCCTCTACACAGCACGATGAACACTATGCAGCCTGTATAGAGGAGATGGATGTTCCACTGTCCACATCATGATCAGCTCTCTCTATACCACAAACATTGACGGCATTTGTCACTTGTAATCTATGCTCTGAACGTCAGACCACGTCTAAGAATATACTGAGCTACTAAACACACACATAACACAAACACAAACACACACTCACACATACACCGAAAACACTACAACGTAACAGAGCAGACAATGACAGCACAACACACTTCATGCCACCAGCCTCCCACACTTCCACTTCTGCGCTTACACAAGTATCGCGTCCCACCGAGCGGAGATCAAACCAACCAAAAGCTGCAGACGAAGAATCTCTATCCCACAACCGCAGAATCGTAGAGCTTAAAATATAAACAAATAAAAATATATAAAAAATAGAAAAGAAAGATAAAAAAATTCTAAAATAATAAAAAAAAAAACCACAGTAAAAAAAAAATTCAGTGTCAAAAAGATTTCTTTTCATTTCATATCATATCTCAAAAAAGAAATGCAAAGATAGGTGCATTTACTATCTATATAAATATATATATCTATAGTTTGCTATTCAGGTCTATATAGTATTTACTATCTATATAAATATATATATCTATAGTTTGCTATTCAGGTTTTGTCTATATAGTTTATGAAATTGTGTGAGTATATCAATAAGAGCGTGATGTCATATAATATTAGTGCATATATATATATGTATATGTGTGTGTGTTGTATAAATAAATGCAGTGGCGTGTGTAGGGTAACGCTGGCATAGATCTGGCGGCGGCAGAGAGGAGTAATTGCATTAGCAGTAAGGTTGCTTAGCTCTGCCTCCTCCTCCTGTGCCCTGTCTGTATGGAGAGCTCCGGCTATGGGACTGTATAAAAAAAAAAAAAAAAGAGAGGGAGCGGGGACTGTAAAAAAAAAAAAAAAAAGAGAGGGAGAGGGAGAGGCACATGCTGCACAGACAGCACACACACTCACACACACACAGCGGCTGCAAGCAACAACAGCGACGGCAGCAGCCCGCAGCCTGGAAAGCAGCTCCTGACATTGAGAATGAATGACAGCTTACCTGAGTGCCAATCTTCATCAGACTGACACTGGCGTGACAGCACAGCCTATACTTCCCAGCACAGGCTGTGACGTCACTGGAGGGGGCCTGGGCACACGCCCCCTTCTTCTCCTGCTTTTGCCTTTACATGGGGCCTGTTTATTGTTGGATTGTTTGCGCCATCTAGTGGACACATACGTAAAATCATCGCTGCCCTCCGTCCCGCTTTGATTGACTTCTTCTGACAGCTGGAAGAAATGGTCTGAGATATTTACTGCTTTCAGCCAGGGACAGTTGTTGGAAGGAATTGTTAGTCCATCGCGGAACGTAACTAGCCAGACGTCGGTCCCATTGTGGTGCCTTCCACCTGCCACCTACTTTGCGGACTATGGAGATTAGTATTTGATTTATAGAGTCGTTGCTCTGTCAGCTGACACTAAGGGTTCAGATGCTCCCTCTTGAAGCCCATAGCGTATCACAATCCAGAAGCTTATATCCCAGCACGATATGATATTGTACATGTCATTATTCAGAAAACTCCTCCACTATTGCTTCGTAATAAATAATTCTGGCTAAACAAATGTTATTGGTTATCTATTACACTGACCCTTTTGTAAAGCCTCATATACACGGTCCAGTAATCTTATGAACGTACCGATATGACCGCCGGGTACAATACAGGGAAGACGTCAGGGAGAAAAAAAAAGATGTCATGCTGTCTGATGCGATATACAGGTAAGATACGATCTCGTATGTCTCATCGTACCACAGCATCGTACTCAGTGACTGTTATATGATAATTGGACATCTTTTGAGATGTCAGATAACTCATAACTTCAGTCTGACATTGACTTGCTTCTGTTACATTCACCATTCAATGATCTCAGGTCAGGTTAGTATTTACTTCCCTAGATCAGTAATAAAGGGAATGTGTTAAGGGCTGCCGTATAATCCGATAGCATTACAGGGTCTGACTTCTCTAGGTTTGTTGTTTTTTTTTGGCTGGTTACAATTGGCTGAGATCTGCGCATTAATTTCCCACCTGCTGAGCAAAATGTCTGAATCCGCAGAAGTCCCGACAGCGGTGGATGAGCAGCTTCTCATATTGTTTGGCTCCCAGGCGACCGCTCGGCATTTACTTAAAGAGTTTGACTTTTCCCCCTGAGTCTAGCCTGTGCTTAGCCTCGGATTTTTCTCTGTATACAGCTAGATCCTTATTATTCAGGAGGCTACTATTAATCACCCGGGTCATACAGTAGTCAGAGGTATCGGCGCCTGCTCTGGGATGGGGGATGGAGCAAGTACAGTCACTGTTATGCTAAATATACCAGAAGTTACGGAACTCTTCCATATGTCTCATGTTCACCAATCAGGGCTTGGCACAGGTATCTGATGGAACATGTGCGTTAAACTGAGACGATCGTAGAGAGAGGGATGACAGCTATGTTGGGTAGAAGTCTTAAAGACTGCGTATACGCAATCTATGTTGCAAAAAGAACCGTAGATGGTGTTACAAAATTACTGCGCATGCGCAGTAACAAATATCGGAAAACTCCGGGCGCATATGCAATGCTCCCAGAGCTCTGCATACGACCCTTAATTCCCAGTCACAGAACTTCTCCTGGGCTGTACCCTTCTTCGCCCATTAAGACTATCCTCTACTCTCCAAACTTTCAAGCGCTCCCTTAAAACTCACCTGTTCAGACAAGTTACCAAATTCCCCAACCTCCCTTTTAATCTTCAACTCCCATATTTACAGCCATTTTGCTATCCAAATTCCCTTTTTCTATTACATGATTATCACAAACTTGCACGCTTTCTCTCTCCATAGTAATATCCCCTAAGTCCTGGTTATGTTTTTTATTTGAAAAAAATTGCAACATAACATCTTAAACAAACGAAAGTAAACTTAAACATTAATCTCCATGTATAAAATAAAATTGGCACTTCACAGAAGGCATGAATAATTTCTCCCATAGGGAGAATGGGCATATTCTTCACAGAAGATAGAATAAAAAATAAAACATTAAATCATACATATAAATCATATATGGAGAGGATTCTTAATTCTTCAAACTAAACCTACCCACAAGCAAAGAAGAAGTAAAAGGGGTCCTTTAGCTGTATGTAAGCCACAACACTAAAATGAACATTCCATGCAAAAACAAAATCTAGAGGGGTGGACAGAAAAGAAAAGCCACAGATGGAGAAGTTTTCAGTCTTCAGCTACCCACTAAGGGGGTTTCAGGTTGCGCCAGAGCCTGGCCCACCTGAGAGCATCCATCCTCCGCCGCTCCATATCCCGAATTTTACCCACCTCGTGTAGAATGTCACCCACCACCACCTCAACAGGGAGGACTTTCTGTCGTATGGACACCTGACACCGTGCGTTCCACGTGAAGTATCTAACAACTACGCTAACTAGAAAAAGTGTGACCAAATCAAATTGCTTCCACCTCCTGTGTGCTCCGTAGACCCACTCAGGGTAACTAAGACCCGAAAGGCACGGCAGACCCAAAGCTCCTGAAACTCTCCTATAAACTTCTATGTTAAAGGGACACTGCAGCAAGAAATGGTCCATTGTCTCCACCTCCCCTGAACACTCCTCACGTGGGCAGCCACGATCATCCACACCTCACCTCTGCCTCTCCCGCACACCTCACCTCTGCCTCTCCCGCACACCTCACCTCTGCCTCTCCCGCACACCTCACCTCTGCCTCTCCCGCACACCTCACCTCTGCCTCTCCCGCACACCTCACCTCTGCCTCTCCCGCACACCTCACCTCTGCCTCTCCCGCACACCTCACCTCTGCCTCTCCCGCACACCTCACCTCTGCCTCTCCCGCACACCTCACCTCTGCCTCTCCCGCACACCTCACCTCTGCCTCTCCCGCACACCTCACCTCTGCCTCTCCCGCACACCTCACCTCTGCCTCTCCCGCACACCTCACCTCTGCCTCTCCCGCACACCTCACCTCTGCCTCTCCCGCACACCTCACCTCTGCCTCTCCCGCACACCTCACCTCTGCCTCTCCCGCACACCTCACCTCTGCCTCTCCCGCACACCTCACCTCTGCCTCTCCCGCACACCTCACCTCTGCCTCTCCCGCACACCTCACCTCTGCCTCTCCCGCACACCTCACCTCTGCCTCTCCCGCACACCTCACCTCTGCCTCTCCCGCACACCTCACCTCTGCCTCTCCCGCACACCTCACCTCTGCCTCTCCCGCACACCTCACCTCTGCCTCTCCCGCACACCTCACCTCTGCCTCTCCCGCACACCTCACCTCTGCCTCTCCCGCACACCTCACCTCTGCCTCTCCCGCACACCTCACCTCTGCCTCTCCCGCACACCTCACCTCTGCCTCTCCCGCACACCTCACCTCTGCCTCTCCCGCACACCTCACCTCTGCCTCTCCCGCACACCTCACCTCTGCCTCTCCCGCACACCTCACCTCTGCCTCTCCCGCACACCTCACCTCTGCCTCTCCCGCACACCTCACCTCTGCCTCTCCCGCACACCTCACCTCTGCCTCTCCCGCACACCTCACCTCTGCCTCTCCCGCACACCTCACCTCTGCCTCTCCCGCACACCTCACCTCTGCCTCTCCCGCACACCTCACCTCTGCCTCTCCCGCACACCTCACCTCTGCCTCTCCCGCACACCTCACCTCTGCCTCTCCCGCACACCTCACCTCTGCCTCTCCCGCACACCTCACCTCTGCCTCTCCCGCACACCTCACCTCTGCCTCTCCCGCACACCTCACCTCTGCCTCTCCCGCACACCTCACCTCTGCCTCTCCCGCACACCTCACCTCTGCCTCTCCCGCACACCTCACCTCTGCCTCTCCCGCACACCTCACCTCTGCCTCTCCCGCACACCTCACCTCTGCCTCTCCCGCACACCTCACCTCTGCCTCTCCCGCACACCTCACCTCTGCCTCTCCCGCACACCTCACCTCTGCCTCTCCCGCACACCTCACCTCTGCCTCTCCCGCACACCTCACCTCTGCCTCTCCCGCACACCTCACCTCTGCCTCTCCCGCACACCTCACCTCTGCCTCTCCCGCACACCTCACCTCTGCCTCTCCCGCACACCTCACCTCTGCCTCTCCCGCACACCTCACCTCTGCCTCTCCCGCACACCTCACCTCTGCCTCTCCCGCACACCTCACCTCTGCCTCTCCCGCACACCTCACCTCTGCCTCTCCCGCACACCTCACCTCTGCCTCTCCCGCACACCTCACCTCTGCCTCTCCCGCACACCTCACCTCTGCCTCTCCCGCACACCTCACCTCTGCCTCTCCCGCACACCTCACCTCTGCCTCTCCCGCACACCTCACCTCTGCCTCTCCCGCACACCTCACCTCTGCCTCTCCCGCACACCTCACCTCTGCCTCTCCCGCACACCTCACCTCTGCCTCTCCCGCACACCTCACCTCTGCCTCTCCCGCACACCTCACCTCTGCCTCTCCCGCACACCTCACCTCTGCCTCTCCCGCACACCTCACCTCTGCCTCTCCCGCACACCTCACCTCTGCCTCTCCCGCACACCTCACCTCTGCCTCTCCCGCACACCTCACCTCTGCCTCTCCCGCACACCTCACCTCTGCCTCTCCCGCACACCTCACCTCTGCCTCTCCCGCACACCTCACCTCTGCCTCTCCCGCACACCTCACCTCTGCCTCTCCCGCACACCTCACCTCTGCCTCTCCCGCACACCTCACCTCTGCCTCTCCCGCACACCTCACCTCTGCCTCTCCCGCACACCTCACCTCTGCCTCTCCCGCACACCTCACCTCTGCCTCTCCCGCACACCTCACCTCTGCCTCTCCCGCACACCTCACCTCTGCCTCTCCCGCACACCTCACCTCTGCCTCTCCCGCACACCTCACCTCTGCCTCTCCCGCACACCTCACCTCTGCCTCTCCCGCACACCTCACCTCTGCCTCTCCCGCACACCTCACCTCTGCCTCTCCCGCACACCTCACCTCTGCCTCTCCCGCACACCTCACCTCTGCCTCTCCCGCACACCTCACCTCTGCCTCTCCCGCACACCTCACCTCTGCCTCTCCCGCACACCTCACCTCTGCCTCTCCCGCACACCTCACCTCTGCCTCTCCCGCACACCTCACCTCTGCCTCTCCCGCACACCTCACCTCTGCCTCTCCCGCACACCTCACCTCTGCCTCTCCCGCACACCTCACCTCTGCCTCTCCCGCACACCTCACCTCTGCCTCTCCCGCACACCTCACCTCTGCCTCTCCCGCACACCTCACCTCTGCCTCTCCCGCACACCTCACCTCTGCCTCTCCCGCACACCTCACCTCTGCCTCTCCCGCACACCTCACCTCTGCCTCTCCCGCACACCTCACCTCTGCCTCTCCCGCACACCTCACCTCTGCCTCTCCCGCACACCTCACCTCTGCCTCTCCCGCACACCTCACCTCTGCCTCTCCCGCACACCTCACCTCTGCCTCTCCCGCACACCTCACCTCTGCCTCTCCCGCACACCTCACCTCTGCCTCTCCCGCACACCTCACCTCTGCCTCTCCCGCACACCTCACCTCTGCCTCTCCCGCACACCTCACCTCTGCCTCTCCCGCACACCTCACCTCTGCCTCTCCCGCACACCTCACCTCTGCCTCTCCCGCACACCTCACCTCTGCCTCTCCCGCACACCTCACCTCTGCCTCTCCCGCACACCTCACCTCTGCCTCTCCCGCACACCTCACCTCTGCCTCTCCCGCACACCTCACCTCTGCCTCTCCCGCACACCTCACCTCTGCCTCTCCCGCACACCTCACCTCTGCCTCTCCCGCACACCTCACCTCTGCCTCTCCCGCACACCTCACCTCTGCCTCTCCCGCACACCTCACCTCTGCCTCTCCCGCACACCTCACCTCTGCCTCTCCCGCACACCTCACCTCTGCCTCTCCCGCACACCTCACCTCTGCCTCTCCCGCACACCTCACCTCTGCCTCTCCCGCACACCTCACCTCTGCCTCTCCCGCACACCTCACCTCTGCCTCTCCCGCACACCTCACCTCTGCCTCTCCCGCACACCTCACCTCTGCCTCTCCCGCACACCTCACCTCTGCCTCTCCCGCACACCTCACCTCTGCCTCTCCCGCACACCTCACCTCTGCCTCTCCCGCACACCTCACCTCTGCCTCTCCCGCACACCTCACCTCTGCCTCTCCCGCACACCTCACCTCTGCCTCTCCCGCACACCTCACCTCTGCCTCTCCCGCACACCTCACCTCTGCCTCTCCCGCACACCTCACCTCTGCCTCTCCCGCACACCTCACCTCTGCCTCTCCCGCACACCTCACCTCTGCCTCTCCCGCACACCTCACCTCTGCCTCTCCCGCACACCTCACCTCTGCCTCTCCCGCACACCTCACCTCTGCCTCTCCCGCACACCTCACCTCTGCCTCTCCCGCACACCTCACCTCTGCCTCTCCCGCACACCTCACCTCTGCCTCTCCCGCACACCTCACCTCTGCCTCTCCCGCACACCTCACCTCTGCCTCTCCCGCACACCTCACCTCTGCCTCTCCCGCACACCTCACCTCTGCCTCTCCCGCACACCTCACCTCTGCCTCTCCCGCACACCTCACCTCTGCCTCTCCCGCACACCTCACCTCTGCCTCTCCCGCACACCTCACCTCTGCCTCTCCCGCACACCTCACCTCTGCCTCTCCCGCACACCTCACCTCTGCCTCTCCCGCACACCTCACCTCTGCCTCTCCCGCACACCTCACCTCTGCCTCTCCCGCACACCTCACCTCTGCCTCTCCCGCACACCTCACCTCTGCCTCTCCCGCACACCTCACCTCTGCCTCTCCCGCACACCTCACCTCTGCCTCTCCCGCACACCTCACCTCTGCCTCTCCCGCACACCTCACCTCTGCCTCTCCCGCACACCTCACCTCTGCCTCTCCCGCACACCTCACCTCTGCCTCTCCCGCACACCTCACCTCTGCCTCTCCCGCACACCTCACCTCTGCCTCTCCCGCACACCTCACCTCTGCCTCTCCCGCACACCTCACCTCTGCCTCTCCCGCACACCTCACCTCTGCCTCTCCCGCACACCTCACCTCTGCCTCTCCCGCACACCTCACCTCTGCCTCTCCCGCACACCTCACCTCTGCCTCTCCCGCACACCTCACCTCTGCCTCTCCCGCACACCTCACCTCTGCCTCTCCCGCACACCTCACCTCTGCCTCTCCCGCACACCTCACCTCTGCCTCTCCCGCACACCTCACCTCTGCCTCTCCCGCACACCTCACCTCTGCCTCTCCCGCACACCTCACCTCTGCCTCTCCCGCACACCTCACCTCTGCCTCTCCCGCACACCTCACCTCTGCCTCTCCCGCACACCTCACCTCTGCCTCTCCCGCACACCTCACCTCTGCCTCTCCCGCACACCTCACCTCTGCCTCTCCCGCACACCTCACCTCTGCCTCTCCCGCACACCTCACCTCTGCCTCTCCCGCACACCTCACCTCTGCCTCTCCCGCACACCTCACCTCTGCCTCTCCCGCACACCTCACCTCTGCCTCTCCCGCACACCTCACCTCTGCCTCTCCCGCACACCTCACCTCTGCCTCTCCCGCACACCTCACCTCTGCCTCTCCCGCACACCTCACCTCTGCCTCTCCCGCACACCTCACCTCTGCCTCTCCCGCACACCTCACCTCTGCCTCTCCCGCACACCTCACCTCTGCCTCTCCCGCACACCTCACCTCTGCCTCTCCCGCACACCTCACCTCTGCCTCTCCCGCACACCTCACCTCTGCCTCTCCCGCACACCTCACCTCTGCCTCTCCCGCACACCTCACCTCTGCCTCTCCCGCACACCTCACCTCTGCCTCTCCCGCACACCTCACCTCTGCCTCTCCCGCACACCTCACCTCTGCCTCTCCCGCACACCTCACCTCTGCCTCTCCCGCACACCTCACCTCTGCCTCTCCCGCACACCTCACCTCTGCCTCTCCCGCACACCTCACCTCTGCCTCTCCCGCACACCTCACCTCTGCCTCTCCCGCACACCTCACCTCTGCCTCTCCCGCACACCTCACCTCTGCCTCTCCCGCACACCTCACCTCTGCCTCTCCCGCACACCTCACCTCTGCCTCTCCCGCACACCTCACCTCTGCCTCTCCCGCACACCTCACCTCTGCCTCTCCCGCACACCTCACCTCTGCCTCTCCCGCACACCTCACCTCTGCCTCTCCCGCACACCTCACCTCTGCCTCTCCCGCACACCTCACCTCTGCCTCTCCCGCACACCTCACCTCTGCCTCTCCCGCACACCTCACCTCTGCCTCTCCCGCACACCTCACCTCTGCCTCTCCCGCACACCTCACCTCTGCCTCTCCCGCACACCTCACCTCTGCCTCTCCCGCACACCTCACCTCTGCCTCTCCCGCACACCTCACCTCTGCCTCTCCCGCACACCTCACCTCTGCCTCTCCCGCACACCTCACCTCTGCCTCTCCCGCACACCTCACCTCTGCCTCTCCCGCACACCTCACCTCTGCCTCTCCCGCACACCTCACCTCTGCCTCTCCCGCACACCTCACCTCTGCCTCTCCCGCACACCTCACCTCTGCCTCTCCCGCACACCTCACCTCTGCCTCTCCCGCACACCTCACCTCTGCCTCTCCCGCACACCTCACCTCTGCCTCTCCCGCACACCTCACCTCTGCCTCTCCCGCACACCTCACCTCTGCCTCTCCCGCACACCTCACCTCTGCCTCTCCCGCACACCTCACCTCTGCCTCTCCCGCACACCTCACCTCTGCCTCTCCCGCACACCTCACCTCTGCCTCTCCCGCACACCTCACCTCTGCCTCTCCCGCACACCTCACCTCTGCCTCTCCCGCACACCTCACCTCTGCCTCTCCCGCACACCTCACCTCTGCCTCTCCCGCACACCTCACCTCTGCCTCTCCCGCACACCTCACCTCTGCCTCTCCCGCACACCTCACCTCTGCCTCTCCCGCACACCTCACCTCTGCCTCTCCCGCACACCTCACCTCTGCCTCTCCCGCACACCTCACCTCTGCCTCTCCCGCACACCTCACCTCTGCCTCTCCCGCACACCTCACCTCTGCCTCTCCCGCACACCTCACCTCTGCCTCTCCCGCACACCTCACCTCTGCCTCTCCCGCACACCTCACCTCTGCCTCTCCCGCACACCTCACCTCTGCCTCTCCCGCACACCTCACCTCTGCCTCTCCCGCACACCTCACCTCTGCCTCTCCCGCACACCTCACCTCTGCCTCTCCCGCACACCTCACCTCTGCCTCTCCCGCACACCTCACCTCTGCCTCTCCCGCACACCTCACCTCTGCCTCTCCCGCACACCTCACCTCTGCCTCTCCCGCACACCTCACCTCTGCCTCTCCCGCACACCTCACCTCTGCCTCTCCCGCACACCTCACCTCTGCCTCTCCCGCACACCTCACCTCTGCCTCTCCCGCACACCTCACCTCTGCCTCTCCCGCACACCTCACCTCTGCCTCTCCCGCACACCTCACCTCTGCCTCTCCCGCACACCTCACCTCTGCCTCTCCCGCACACCTCACCTCTGCCTCTCCCGCACACCTCACCTCTGCCTCTCCCGCACACCTCACCTCTGCCTCTCCCGCACACCTCACCTCTGCCTCTCCCGCACACCTCACCTCTGCCTCTCCCGCACACCTCACCTCTGCCTCTCCCGCACACCTCACCTCTGCCTCTCCCGCACACCTCACCTCTGCCTCTCCCGCACACCTCACCTCTGCCTCTCCCGCACACCTCACCTCTGCCTCTCCCGCACACCTCTGCCCTGCCTCTCCCACACACCTCACCTCTGCCTCTCCCGCACACCTCACCTCTGCCTCTCCCGCACACCTCACCTCTGCCTCTCCCGCACACCTCACCTCTGCCTCTCCCGCACACCTCACCTCTCCCTCTCCACCTACCCTCACCACACCACACACCTCACCTCTTCCCTTCCCGCACACATCACCTCTGCCTCTCCCGTACACCTCACCTCTGCCTCTCCTGCACACCTCACCTCTGCCTCTCCCGCACACCTCACCTCTGCCTCTCTACCAAGCACCAACTTACTGTCCGTTCCCCGCCCCTCTGCCTCTCCCACACACCTCACCTCTGCCTTTCCCGCACACATCACCTCTGCCTCTCCCGTACACCTCACCTCTGCCTCTCCTGCACACCTCACCTCTGCCTCTCCCGCACACCTCACCTCTGCCTCTCTACCAAGCACCTGGCCAACTTACTGTATTAACGGTTTTCTTTATTGTCTCTCTGGTGCGTTTTTATGACATATCATAGGTCTTACCCCTGTAGAGGGTTTTGTGACCTTTATGATGTTTATGGGGTAATACACAGAGCCCCCTTTCCCGGGGCATGGCAGGTTCTCAGCTCATGGTGTATTTTGGGAGAGCAGTGTACACAGGGCTCTGATGGATGAAGCTCAGTCTCCTCTGTACTGCTGATTACCCGGTCTGGAATCATGCAGACACATGCATTCCACAATACAAGCAAATCAATCATTTTACTATATTTAAGTATAGTAGGATTATAACACCAATTATGCTGAGCTGGATAATGGTCCATTAACCCCCCGCTGGTACACCTCAGGTCATTGAGCCTGTACCCCGCTGTGCCGCTGGCAAATAAATGATGTTTGCACTAGAGACAATTTGCTCGAAAAAAAAAAAGAAAAAGCCTAACATGGAGGATGTTCTCCCATCTGCTGTTAACCTCTTGGTGCTCAAAGCTGACCCGTCATCTACTATTTGTAATATTGATTTGTTTCTTATTAACTAAAGCTGCTGCCCATAGCGACCAATCAGATTCACCTATTATTATGAACTGACTACATGATAGCTAGTATCCAATTGGTTGCTAAATCTCTCCCAGTGTCTTTAGAATGTGCAATGCACCTAATGTATCCCATTACACATGGCAGATCTGTTATTTACACTACCAACACTTTATATATTGATCTATGATATTGATTAAAAACTATTACACATGTAGGAATGGTGCTGTAACATAGATTTCCTTTGCATGACTTATGCATCTATATTATGAGTTGTAGCAACTTGTTTCCCTGTGTTTTAGTTACTTATATCTAATGTCTTTTATTCTGTCAGTATGTAATATTATCTTCAACTCTGATTGGTAGAGATGAACAAAGCCTGTGATTCGGGGGAACAATGGCCAAACAACGGAGGATGGAAGCATTGCATATCGGTGTGTCAGTGTGGAACATTAGGGTTAGTGTGTTATAGTGACATCTAGTGGATCATTGGTTCAGTTAAGGTAATAGGGGTAAATCCAGACCCAAGTGCTTGTTAGTTTCATCGTATTTTCTATGCACTCCTCGCGTAGTTTAGGATCTGGCCCGTAGTGCTTAGAATGACATTAATATCACCTTACAGATTGCTTTTTAATTGGCTGTATTGTAATACACAGCACCGTAGATCAGAAAGCTATCCTGCTCCATCACTTCACTAACATGATAGAGCTCAATAAGATGTAGAGAATGTTATTCTACCGCTATTATGTGCTTACATAAACTGCTTCAGTCTCATGTCATGCTTAACCGTGGCTGTATCCGTGCCCACATCTTGCAAAACAAAGAATATATTTATTGTGCACGGGTAAAATGGCGAATGTCCATTTTTCAATAATGTACTGACGTACATGCCCAATGCCGAACTGATCTCTCCCGATCTCTCTCCAACGGGGACACACTGGGACGGATAAGGTTAGGGTTAGGCAGCGGAAAAGGGAAAAATAAGGTTACGCTGCTGGAAGTGGATGATTGGGTTACGGAGAGGGGATGGTGAGGGGAAAATGCTACCCGATGGATGCTGGGATTTAATCTGGCGAAAATCAGACCATTGGCATGGTGAAACATTTCCGATATGTTGTAGCTCAACTCTGAATTAGAGTTTTATCTGAAAACTGTTCTGTATATTTGTGCAATATGTGAATTATCCGGCATTTCCAGTGTATGAAATACAATGAATTTGCACCCCTCAAATTGCAACATGCTTTATCCAGGTGCAGTTACTCTGAATCAGCCCCTGTATGTCAAATACCAGCCTTACTTTAACCAGCTCCATAATCCCCCAAAGGCTACAAAATCTACCTACCCCCAGTAGTTGGTCACAATTCTGGTTGGAGCATGTATGTGACCATACAGTGACTGGACTGGAGCCTCTACGCTGCAGCAGCCTGGACTGTCATCACAAACAGACAAATGATTTGCTTTGTGCCCTTTCTCTGTAAATCAAGGTGGTTGGGTCAGATTCGGTGGCACCCTACAAGGGGTTAAGTCACCTCTGACCTTCCCACAGTGGAGCAATCAGCGGATACCTGACTGAGGGCCGCAAATTTGCCATTTTGACAGCGCTTCGCCTCTAGTGCACCCAGGACATGGGCCATCAATCAGTGAGGAGGACGGACCTGTTCCTGAGGCTGCGATAGTCTCCCGTCAGCATGAAAATGATGGTGTGAGGAGTGACTGAGAGAAGCCTTTCTTTCCCATCTCTGTCACCAATTCTGCTGAGACTTGGAGGAGTGACAATTTACAGCTATTCCTTGTCATTTATCCGTGAATTACAACGGCCGTGGCGTGTGTGTGACTTGTAAATCACTGCCCTAACATTGCCATTAATATTCCACAGGAGAGAGCGGACATGGACCCATAAACTCATATTACCGATGGTATCTTAAACTCTCGCTTATTCGCCTGCGAAATAAACAAATTTACAGAGAATGTGCTGGTAAACTACTATATCATAGCACCAAGCGGAAACAGCTTATTATTCATCGGATTACCATCAACAGACATTCACCGCAGTAACATTTCAGGACAGGGCCTAACAAAGAGCCCACAACACATCAACCAAGAGACTGAAGCTGGGTACACACTTGTCCATACCTTTAACTGTACGTGTGTACTTACATGCGTATGTTACTACATAGGTGCGTACATGACTAACCGCGCCCTCAAAAGCTCGTTTAAATGCTTCTGCCCGCCCAACTTCACGGAACTTCACACATACTGAAGACAACCATGCCCCTCCATACGTATGTCCCTAAGTGCGATTCAGAAGTCCAGTAAATCCTATGTAACTCGCGTGGAAAAAGTTACTATGCATGCGCAGTTAATCCGCTCCTAAAAATAAGCACACAAAAACGTATCTGTGAATGCGGTCCTTAGAGAGGGACTCACAACCTATTGGTTGAAGCAAGCAAGGTTCAGTCAGGATTCTATCGTTTGCTTGTATCTGATTGGTGGTGATACTGCCATTCACCACCAATCAGGAGTCTATAGTGTGCTTTTATCTGATTGGTGGTGATACTGCCATCACCACCAATCAGGATTCCATAGTTTGCTTGTATCTGATTGGTGGTGATACTGCCATCACCACCAATCAGCATTCTATCGTTTGTTTGTATCTGATTGGTGGTGATACTGCCATCACCACTAATCAGGATTCTATCGTTTGCTTGTATCTGATTAGTGGTGATACTGCCATCACCACCTATCAGGATTCTATCGTTTGCTTGTATCTGATTGGCGTTGATACTGCCATCACCACAAATCAGGATTCTATCGTTTGCTTGTATCTGATTGGTGGTGATACTGCCATCACCACCAATCAGGATTCTATTGTTTGCTTGTATCTGATTGGTGTTGATACTGCCATCACCACCAATGTGGATTCTATCGTTTGCTTGTATCTGATTGGTGGTGATACTGCCATTCACCACCAATCAGGAGTCTATTGTTTGCTTGTATCTGATTGGTGGTGATACTGCCATCACCACCAATCAGGATTCTATCGTTTGCTTGTACCTGATTGGTGGTAATACTGCCATCACCACCAATCAGGATTCTGTTGTTTTCTTGTATCTGATTGGTGGTGATACTGCCATCACCACCAATCAGGATTCTGTTGTTTGCTTGTATCTGATTGGTGGTGACGGCAGTGATATGTGATGGGAGTTTCCATTCTTCATTGCTGAAAAGATGCAGTAATGCACAATGACATTCTCACTACTTCACGCTGACTGATAAACTGAACCGAGACACACTCTGATCAATAGTATAGATTGTCTGTTTAATTTGCTGGGTAAATAGTTTTATTGACTGTGAACTTGTGCGAAGACTGATAGTGACATATAAATTATGATCAGCAGTAATATCATTGGTTAGCTGTAATCACATTATGTTGCATGTGAGATTTTCTTGATCTACATCCGTGTATTGTAGCAGCACCTCCCCAATAGGTCCCTGCTGTCTCAGAGTCTGATCCAGACCTACGATGTAGCGCTGAGCGTACTAACGCATGACACTCCCCTGCCCCATCGTATTTACACTCCCTTACGCCGACTGAAGGCTCCCCTAACTTCAGCCGGCGTAAGGGAGTGTAAATACGCTGGGACGGCGGTGTTAGTACGATAACGCCGCCCTCCCAGCCTCAATACCCTCCCCCCGCCTCCCTGTACTAACCTCGGCTTAGTAACGCTGGGGGACGCCCCCCTCCAGCGTTACTACGCTGGTGCTACGGATGCCCGATCCACGATCAGGCGTTGCCGTAGTTACGCCGGGCAACATCTGCCTGGTGCGTGTGTAGATTGGCTTTTCAGCCGATCTTACGCCTACGCCCGCCGTATTAACTACAGTGGGCGTAGCTCTGGATCAGCCCCTTATATCCTCTAACCTTGTTGCCAATCATTATGTATTAATCATTATGGGCCGCACGCCAGCTGATGCTGTAAAATCACCCATTTATATTTACTGCGCATGCGCGCGGCAGATGTGACGCCACGTAACTCCTAACGTACGTACCATCAGCGTAAATTCGAATGAAGAGGCGGGGCATCATAACGACACCCGTAATTATGCTTTGTATGCGGAGGGAGGCATTTAAATTGGACAGTATGGGCTGGGTTTGGCCGCCACGTACGTAAATCCATTTCGTACATCAGTACTTATGCTAGGAAAAGTTGAGGTAGGATTTGGGTAGTGCCTAGTAATTACGCTAGCCTAAATAACGTAACTAGCCTGTAGGTCTGGATCTTCCCCTATGTTCCCCCTAATGGGACAGTCCCAGTGTATAAAGCTGGACTTGGCTACACACCTTCTCAGTCATACATGTGATGACGACTGCACGTTGTGATGATCATCTGATTCCTGTGTACACACTATGACCAGCAGATCTGCCATCATCATCTCTCCTAACCATCTGATGAAACAATACCTGTGCAGATATCTGCCTATGCGGCACAGGGGGCGCCATGGGAGAGATGGTCGTCCATAATGTGTCTCGTACCATTGGGGATAATCATCAGATGGTGGTATTGGGAGCGTGCGCACTCTTGTGACATCATTCCAGATGGTCCGGAATTGTATTATCACCCAGGTGTGTACACTGGAACACGTCTGCTCAACTTCAAGGGAGCAAATGTAAACTGAATGAGCTGATAAAATAATGCTGCTGGATATTTTACTATAAGCTTTACCAATCCCCCCACTCATACGTGCAGCCCCCACCTCGTTCTGATGGCAGGACAGGGCGGCATGGTTAAAGCATGCTGGGAGGGGGGATTCAGCAGTACAGTAAGGCCTTGGCTATGGCTTTACGCACAATCCTCATTTACACTAACACCCTTTTCCTTGTGACCGGTGTATAGAGATGTTAAGGTCCTGCTGGCTGGGAGTGCTCACACGTAACCCTGCTGTGGACCTGCATGGCTGCGGTGTCTTGTAGCTCTGCTCTCTTCTATTAATAAGTATCTGGTCCATAGGGGGATATTCTGCCATTATTATCTTATTAGGGTAGTTGTGTGTGTGTGTGTTTCTGTGTGTGTGTGTGTGTGTGTGTATATGTTTCTCTCTATGTATGTGTGTGTATGTATTTCTCTGTATGTCTGTGTGTGAGTATGTGTGTGTGTGTCTGTGTGTTTGAGTATCTGTGTGTGTGAGTGTGTGTATGTATGTGTGTGTGTCTCTCTGTGTGTTTGTGAGTATGTGTGTGTGTGTTTCTCTGTATGTCTGTGTGTGAGTATCTGTGTGTGTGTGCGTGTTTCTCTGTATGTCTGTGTGTGTGTGTATGTGTGTGAGTGTGTGTGTGTGTCTGTGTGTGTTTCTCTGTATGTGTGTGTGTGTGTATCTGTGTGTGAGTATGTATGTGTGAGTATGTGTGTGTGTGTGTGTGTCTGTGTGTGTGTGTGTGTGTGTGAGTATCTGTGAGTGTGTGTGAGTATCTGTGTCTGTGTGTGTGAGTATCTGTGTGTGTGTGAGTGTGTGTGTGTGTGTCTGTGTGT
>WWET01002700.1:104676-118224 GCA_011038615.1 Limnodynastes dumerilii | reverse complement strand
TAAACTGGAGGGTGGTAGATTCAGAGGAAATGTGCAGAAAAATTACTTCACTGAAAGGGTGATAGATACGTGGAATAGCCTCCCATCTGAGGTGTTTGAGGCCAATACAGTAGAACAGTTTAAACATGCTTGGGATAAATATAAGGGTTGTAAACCAAATTGAGGGTAAATAGGGTCTAGGGTCATTATAGTTTTGAATAAACAAATGGGCAGACTATATGGGCCATGTGGCTCTTATCTGCCGCCACTTTCTATGTTTCTAAGACTCATACACCCTTAATGCTGTCTGTACATTTACTGCTGTGATCTACACCTTTTGGCCAAACTCTCTTCTCTGATTACTAAAGCATTCATCATTTTCTGAGACATTGTAGAAGGGACCTGATTAATTCGCATTCATTTATTTCATCCTGAAAAAGAAAGGAACTTTATAAATACCTCCTATAACTCTGCATAGGATCAGAAAAGATGAGACTCGTCACTGAGTGCCTGAGAACTAAGAGGACAAAGGGCCTGATCCAAACCTAGGACCATAGATGGAGGAAGAGCACAGGATAGAAGAAGGCAGAGCAGAGGAAGAGCACAGGATAGAAGAAGACAGAGTGGAGGAAGAGCACAGGATAGAAGAAGAGAGAGTGGCGGAAGAGCACAGGATAGAAGAAGACAGAGTGGAGGAAGAGCACAGGATAGAAGAAGACAGAGCAGAGGAAGAGAACAGGATAGATGAAGAGAGAGCAGAAGAAGGGCACAGGATAGAAGAAGGCAGAGCTGAGGAAGAGCACAGGATAGAAGAAAACAGAGCGGAGGAAGAGCACAGGATAGAAGAAAACAGAGCGGAGGAAGAGCACAGGATAGAAGAAGAGTGGAGAAGCAGACAGAACTGAGAGGACAGAGAGTCAGGAGAGAAGAAAAGAAGACAGAGCAGAGGGATCAGACGGGGGGAGACTCAGGAGTGGGGACAATGTAAGGAATATGTTTTTTTGTTATTTTTCATGTTGGCATTATGAAGGGTCCATGCCAGACATATAGTTGCCAGCATAGTACCCCTGCCGAAATATTGCTTTTTCATTTTAATAAATATTAACCAATAATACAGGCGTTGGTGTTGGCTGTATTTTATGATAGTGACCGAGGTGACTGTAACTGATATTTATTTTCTAGCCACTCACCAGCTGTTTGAGGGCAATCCAGGGTAATGTCCACCATATAAACCCATGTGAAAACGCAGTTCTGCAGTTCTTCTTGGTAATGTGGGGAGGGGAGGGGAGGGGTGGGGTCTGCTTTAAGAACCGCCCTTTTTCAAAAGGACCGTTTTATAGCAGCTAGTTCTGAACTGGCCGTGAAATCGATTGCTTCTGCCTCTGATTTGGATAAACCATGAAGATGAGCCACGAATAGAAAGTATTTATATGACCACAACCCTTATACTAATCCTTTCCCTAACCCTCACCTTCCATTGCCCTAAGACTCTCTTCTCCACAACCTAACCCGAAGACTCCCCTACCCGCAGCCTAACCCTAAGACTCCCCTCCCCACAGCCTAATCCTCAGACTCCCCTCCCCACAGCCTAATCTTCAGACTCTCCTCCCCACAGCCTAATCTTCAGACTCTCCTCCCCGCAGCCTAACCTGAAGACTCCCTTCCCCGCAGCCTGACCCTAAGACTCCCCTCCCCGCAGCCTGACCTTAAGACTCCCTTCCCTGCAGCCTGACCCTAAGACTACCCTCCACACAGCCTAACCCTAAGACTCCCTTTCCCACAGCCTAACCCTAAGACTCCCTTCCCTGCAGCCTAACCATAAGACTGCTTTCCCTGACCCTAGGATCAATTGATCCCCACAAGATAGAAGACGGTGCTGTGATTGGTAAGTATTAATTTAACCCCAACACATACCCTAATTCTTACCCTAACCTTCCCCTTCCATTACCCTAACCATTACCTCCCTGCAGCCTAACCCTAAGACTCCCCTTCCATGACCTTAAGCCTCCTCTTTCATTACAAGACTCCCCTCCTCGCAGCCTAACCCTAAGACTCCCCTCCCCACAGCCTAACCCTAAGACTCCCCTCCCCATAGCCTGACCTTAAGACTCCCCTCCCCACAGCCTAATCCTCAGACTCCCCCCCCCACAGCCTAACCCTCAGACTCCCCTCCCCACAGCCTAATCTTCAGACTCCCCTCCCCACAGCCTAACCCTCAGACTCCCCTCCCCACAGCCTAATCCTCAGACTCCCATTTCCCGCAGCCTGATCCTAAGACTCTCCTCCCCACAGCCTAATCCTCAGACTCCCCTCCCCGCAGCCTGATCCTAAAACTCCCCTCCCCGCAGCCTGACCCTAAAACTCCCCTTTCCGCAGCCTGACCCTAAAACTCCCCTTTCCGCAGCCTGATCTTAAGACTCCCCTCCCCGCAGCCTAATCCTAACACTCTCCTCACAGCCTGACCCTAAAACTCCCCTCCCCACAGCCTAATCCTTAAACTCCCCTCACAGCCTGACCCTAAGAATACCCTCCCTGCAGCCTGATCCTAAGATATCCTCCCCGCAGCCTGACTCCCATTCAATCCATTTTCGAATTAAATGAGCTTTCGTCTGTCTGTATTTCAAAAATAGGATTTTCGCTCCGGAAAATGCATCCCTGCCGGGGGAGGTTCTGCCGTTCACATGGGGCCCAATCAGAGCTTTCCCTGTCGTACAGCACATGGGAAACGAGCAGAATCTGAGAGGTGCTGCTTAATCTACTGGTGTGTTACTCGAATATAGTGTCATTATAAGGTCATTATTTATGTCTTATTTACTCATTAGAAGGGTAAACGTGCGCTGAATGATTCCATTTATGTAATACAGACAGGATCTGGGGATGTAGTGACGGGTATGGCGACATATGGCGTGCCACTCTCCAGGGGCACGTGTTGTATATCCAGCCCTGATTGGCTGTGCCTGTGCATTGTGTGAGGCCTTACATTACCTGGGGAAGTTCACAAGTCCATTTCACTTCAACAGGAAGTGCATTGGCGACACAACAAAGGATCTTCTGATCCTAAATAAAACCCCAAGGCCGGACATGTGCGCATTTATCATTAAATGTGGCCATAGACAGGAAATGCGAGCTGTGAATGTGTCTATTTTCATTCACTATCTGCTTGGGGGTGCCACTATTGTTAGCAAATCCAACTGGAAAAATCACATCCGTGTCTTATGTAAGAGAAATAATCAGACACACGTGATTGTATGTCACATACACCCCCAGCGCTCGTCCCCTCAGGGTGGAAATATAATATAGGACCGAATCCTGACCTGATAACGTCAGGTCACGTACGCACGCAAGGTACGGATACTGCCACACATAACTCAATCTGATCTGTGAATACGTCCACTGTGTGGCGTAGACTACAGGAGAGAACGCCGTGCGTGATGCCTCAGTCGGTGTGAGGCCAAATTATCTCATACTGAGGAACAACTGAATTAATATGGATTAAAACATTATATGCACATTAAAGCACTGACAAGGACAAGGATTTTAATCAGATTACAATAAATGTCAGATAGAATTATTCACGGATGGCCATATTTTTAAAAGCTCATCAATATATTTTCTGTGCCTCAATGCATCTGTTGGAAAGCATTCAAGTATAATTATCCCGCGTTCTCACCATGAGGAATTACAGCAGCCGAATCCGTCATTGCGTGGACAGCAAGGCAAGGGAACGCGCTGCTAATGGATTCACCTGGATAATGGCACAACTGAGAGGAGTCAGACACCGCCGGGAATCGGAGACGGGTTCTGTCTGGCAGCAGCTCAGGCATCTGTTCTTTGGTAATGACTCTGGGCAGAACGTGTGACTCCATTTACCAGGTCAGGAATATAGGATACGTTACATCTGAAGAGCCGTCACCTTCCTGCTTCATTCACATTATCTGAAGGACCACTAACCCCCAAGTCATCATTATCAGATAAGAATAATGAAGGGAAAGGCCGCTCAGCCACAGCTCTGCTGGAATACCTCTCCTCTCCTCACCACTGCGTTACTCAGGACACAGGCTGGGGGGTTGTTTATGCATAATGGTCAGGGGTCTTTGGGACCCTTGTATAGGGGTCTAATAATAGAAATGTTTGTGGCACCTTCTGCCAGGCCCACCAGCTGCAGACTATACCAGGGCATATGTGATGAGGCCTCGGCTCACAAGCTTACACTCTATAGGACATTCAGTTTGATACATAACGACAAGTGCTCTATATCACTAATAGGATCAGCCAGGTTATATGGTCACAGTGCTCAGTGCCAGGGCTCAGGGGATATTACTATGGAGAGAGACAAATGGTAACAGTGCTCAGTGCCAGGACTCAGGGGATATTACTATGGAGAGAGCCAGGGTGTATGGTAATAGTGCTCAGTGCCAGGACTCAGGGGATATTACTATGGAGAGAGACAAGATGTATGGTAACAGTGCTCAGTGCCAGGACTGAGGGGATATTACTATGGAGAGAGACAAATGGTAACAGTGCTCAGTGCCAGGACTGAGGGGATTGCGTGTATGCGTATATGCGTATCGTTTTGATCTACGTATCAAAACGATACGCAGATTACGTTCAATAGCTACTACGCATGCGCAGTAGCTACTGTTTATTAAACTATGTCCGTCTATGGAAGACGGGCGTAGTTCTGGATCCGGCCCCACCAGGACTGAGGGGATATTACTATGGAGAGAGCCAGGGTATATGGTAACAGTGCTCAGTGCTAGGACTGAGGGGATATTACTATGGAGAGAGACAGGGTGTATGGTAATAGTGCTCAGTGCCAGGACTCAGGATATTACTATGGAGAGAGCCAGGGTGTATGGTAACAGTGCTCAGTGCCAGGACTGAGAGGATATTACTATGGAGAGAGCCAGGGTGTATGGTAACAGTGCTCAGTACCAGGACTGAGGGGATATTACTATGGAGAGAGCCAGGGTGTATGTTAACAGTGCTCAGTGCCAGTACTGAGAGGATATTACTATGGAGAGAGCCAGGGTGTATGGTAACAGTGCTCAGTACCAGGACTGAGGGGGTATTACTATGGAGAGAGCCAGGGTGTATGGTAACAGTGCTCAGTACCAGGACTCGGGCTATTACTATGGAGAGAGCCAGGGATTATGGTAACAGTGCTCAGTGCCAGGACTCAGGATATTACTATGGAGAGAGCCAGGGTGTATGGTAACAGTTTTCAGTACCAGGACTCAGGGGCTATTACTATGGAGAGCCAGGGTGTAAATCATGTAATAGAAAGGGATTTGGATAGCAATGTGGTTGTGAATAGTGTAGACAAAGCTTAAGAAGGAGGTTGAAGAACTACGGATTAATGGCTTCCTCTAGGTCCTCACTGTATCTCTCTGCCAGCCAGCATTGGTTTTTGCAGTGAATTATGGGTGGCATGAAGTACAATGCCAGGGACCTCCTGCAGACGTGTGCCTCTGACCGTACACTAGGGGGCAGCCGTCTGGTGATGACTTCCAGGGATGTTCTGGAGAAGGTATAGATATAGAGATAAATATATACAGATAAAGAGATACCTCTTTCATTCACGTCTCACTCATTGCTCTCTTACACTCTGCACCCTGTATAAATACTATTTTCTATAGGAAATGTGCTTTTTTTCTTTGGATTAACACTTTTTTCATAAATACAGTGCCATAGTGTAACGCCAATATAAAGAGTCCATTACATCATAAGACAGTAATGAGGTGGAAATCATTGCCATAATTATACCCGGCTAATGCGTGTGATTACCTTAATACCGATCAACACTAAGCACATGCAGGGAAGGGATAAGTGCAATCAATAAGGTTATGTGAGGCTGCAAGTCCCATTTGTACCACAGAGGTAAAGTGCAATAAGCTAAAAGGCCCGAGGCCAAACACTGAAATATTTCATAAGGAATAATTCCATTTATAGAAACAACAACCTCAGGTCATGTGATCGGTTCATCATGTGACCGGTTCATCATGTGACCGCTCAGAGACCATTTACTGAAATAAATGCTGAAATCTTACTTTTGAAATGTTTTTGTGCTGAATCCAGTTTCCCTTCTCAGTAAAATATTTAGCAATAATGTCATAATAACATCTGAGCTGATCTTGAATGCAGAAACTGAGCTGACATGTACTCAACGCCTGTATGTCAGCTCTGTATAGGTGCTGCACGTGTGTCTGAAATCAACCCACCATATGTAGGACATAGGCATGGTGGGTGTGGCTTGGTATGTAAATTGACTGGGCTGGGTTTAGCACTTATATACAATCCTGTATTCCGCATGCACCGAGTAGTGTGCAGAGTATTTAAGGTAGGATCCAGGGCATGGATTCACCATCGGTAGGAGAGTAGGGGGAGGTACCCTTATTATGGATCAGAGATTCCCTATATTAGCCTCCATTGTGGTCTTGGTCATTTTATCACATGACATGCTGAGAGATAGCTGTTTTTGACTGGCGGCCCTCAGAGAGATTTTGAAAAGTAAATGATTTGAAGCAGGACAGCTAAGGCAAAGGATTATCAGCTAATTCATTAAAAAAGGAATTAAACTTTAAAGAATGTTTTGTAATGTGGAATTTCTGGTTTATTTCATTTACTTGTCCATCTTGGTAATTAATGTTGTTTGTTGCTTGGAAAATAAATATTTAAGGCTTTTTCTACCATAGTAAACGCCTTACAATGTCTGAACATCTGAAGATATTTAATTATTCATTAAATTGTAAAGAATCTAACCCAGATTGATCCTGGATTGTGTATCGGAGACCTTGGTGGTCACCAGTGACCTGTAGATGTGTGCATTGGCCTTGTCCTCCCTGGCAGTTGTGGTTTGTGTAATACGTGAAGCTGGAGGTTATCGCTCCTTGGCATCTCTCGCCTGCGCCATCTAGTGGTCTCCTACTATTTAATATAAGAGAGTAATTTAACGCCATCCCCTGCAAACCTTCATCTCTGCAGCCCATGAAATTACTTCTTGCCTCAAATGTGCTGCTAATAAAACTATTTACTTACACCTCACTTAAATTAGTGAAGGATATTTGTTCCTCGCCTCGGTGCTGGTTTATTTTAATTTTGCGGTTTAGTCGGATGTACACAAAACTTTCCACCATCTCAGTTTTCAGTCCTTGATTGGTTTACTCCAAATCAGTGTGTATGACTTCCCTGGTCTGCAGAGTAAAACCCATATACTGATGTGATACATAAACTTCTGCCTGTGTAATGGTGCAGCTCACAGTCTCCCCCATAATGAAACTACATTAATGTATCCATCTTCATTTTCATTTATTGTCTTAATTGACATGAATGTGTTCTGGATGGTGAGATTGTGGACTGCCATCATTTTATTTGTCAAAATCTATTGCAAACATATTTATGTGAATTTAATGGCACATGCCACATTTTAGGAAAGTAAAATGAATTACTGAACAGAGACAGGAACAGGAACGATCGCTCCTTATTCTCTCCTACAGGAAGGTTTTTATGCAAAACTATTTATCATTCCATCCATGAATTATGGACATGAAAGATGTTACCTACCTGTACTGGAAGCAGCAATGTGAGTGGATGGATGGATGGATGGATGAATGGATAGACAGACCACTTTCTGGAATAGCCGTCCTCGCACACTAAGACTATCCTCTACTCTTCAAACTTTCAAGGGCTCCATTAAAACTCATCTCTTCAGACAAGTTACCAAATTCCTTGACACTTTCTCTCAAATACTAAAGTTTCCCCTCAGCTTTGCTACTAATAGTGCTGTGTGACTGGATCATACAGAGAGAGCACTGTGCACTCTTACCATGCAAGCAGACTGGTCCGCTGTGTGACTGGATCATACAGAGCACTGTGCACTCTAACAATGCAAGCAGACTGCTCCGCTGTGTGACTGGATCATACAGAGCACTGTGCACTCTTACCATGCAAGCAGGCTGCTCCGCTGTGTGACTGGATCATACAGAGAGAGCACTGTGCACTCTTACCATGCAAGCAGGCTGCTCCGCTGTGTGATATAAAGCACAATCCCCAATATCGTACAGTGTGTAAGCTTCTGGGCCGGGCCCTCTCTCCTACCCAGTCTGTCTATTACTACATTGTAACTGATTTTGTTACAACAATGTGCAATAAAATAATGGTCATATGAAAAATGTGCCTCAAATTTAGCAGAAGAATTTAATAAACTGATTTTCATTATAAATTCAATAGTCTTAGATTAGATATAGTTTTCCTAGAATATTGCTGTGACACGTTTCACTCATTCAGTAGTAAGAGGTTCCCAGTACACAGACGGAGAGGAGAATTTCCCTTACTAAGTGAAACTAAAGAAAGACTTTCGTAATTCCAATTAAATGAAAATATGAAGACTCTCTGATACCCTTAGATGGTTTGATTTTTCCCAGATGACCCAGCCATCTGTTGTGCGCTTGAAGGACCCAATACAACCAATGAACTCACAGTGACAATGACTTATTCTGAGTCACACAGAGGGGGGAAGAGAGGAACATTAGGAGGAGCAGGCACATAAAGAGTGGGGGGCACAAGCAATGAGTCACTACTCTATGGTCACACAGTAGGAGTGGTGGAGATGGGAGAGAAACATCCAGTGCCCTCGACTTAAACAGCTGTTCTGTTCTAGACATTAAGTTGCGCCAGCAGCGTCTACAGGGCTCCGCTCGCAATGACTTCCAACTTGGGACATTTCCAAAACCATTTCCAAAGTTGCTGAAAAAGCAAAAACACTAAAACTCTTCTTTCTCGCTTCTCAAAACAAACTGTTTGTTTCAGACAGATAGATAGACAGACACAGACAGATATGAGATAGATAGACAGACACAGACAGATATGAGATAGATAGACAGACACAGACAGATATGAGACACAGACAGATATGAGATAGATAGACACACAGAGGTAGCTTAAGCTTGTTAGTACTTACTTTAAAAGTACAAGGGACAAAACAACTTTATTTGTGTGTATCTACATATGCACACCGATATAGCAGACCGCTATTCCCCCAAATTATTGGTTTCTCAGTCAATTCTGCAGTATCATTGGATTTCAATACACACTTGAAAGACATATGCTGAAATATTCTTGTGATCTGCACAATTATCAGCAGAAAAAGACCCAGTTTGTACCAAGCTTTAGTCATAACAAGCAACAGCAGATCATGCAAGTGCACTCTCAGATCAAATAAACAAAGGTTTGGACCAATAATCTGACAGTGTGCAGCTTTACTCCCTTTCCAATTTGTAGGGTTATAACACTACAAGAGTGCTTTTGTCTGCAAGTCAAATGATGCAGCCTTGCAGAAAATAGCAAATTATGTGACTCTAAAATGAATACTGTATATGTGAAGTTAGAAACCTTACACCATGTTCCTACCTCCTAGGACAGTGTTTCACAACCCTGATCGAACAGTGCATGATTTCCAGGTCTCCTTGATGGAGCACATGTGTTCATTACTGACCAACACATTTTAAAAGTTCCTTAGGTGGTACTTATTATATAACTTGTTACTTGCAGAGGTCTGGAAAACATGAACTGTTAGTGGTCCCTGAGGACCAGGGTTGGTAAACACTGATCTAGAAAGTCCTTGGAGTGGGAGGCAGTAGAAGCACTGTGGGTTACAATAGTTTATAGGTAGTAATCAGGAACATATCAGACAGCACTGACAGTCTATTTATTGCTTTATACAGGACTGTGGTGAAACGCGTCGATAGGACTCCAGACAATGCTACAGAGACAGGAAACAAGCACAAAGGTCTCCAAACCTCAGGCTCCACCCACAAGAGGACTTACATTATAAACAGAGCATAATTATTGTTTATCTGTGTGGCTCCTTCACGATTATGGAGCACTGTAAATCCATTCCTAACTAATGAACCACTATCCAATGGTTTATAATTAGAAATCAATTTTGCAAACAGTAACACAATATCAACAATTAAAACAACTCATTTGATATTCACTATATTTAGATATATAAAAAATTATCACTGACCAGATTTTTTATAAAGTACTTTGATAGATAGATAGATAGATAGATAGATAGATAGATAGATAGATAGATAGATAGATAGATAGATAGATATATGAATGGATATATAAATATGACAGAGAGAGAGATATGAGATGGAGCTGGAATGGCCGCAGTGAATGCATTTTGCTGTGTGCTCTGGTGGGGTAGACCAGTGATATGATATGAGGGTGAGTGGGACGAGGTATTAATGCTTCTGTTTATCTGGCTCATCTATAACAGAATAAGTAACTGGCATTTTTGCAAAAAATATTTATTTAAATGCTCAATAATTCAGAGCATGAGCAGAAAGAGACAGAAGCGATCAGATGGTTATTGCCTCACCAGTCATCTGATCAGTGATGTCTATCGCCATTTTGGGGCTCATCCAGCGAGCATGTAGTATATGAGGGCGCAAATCCTGAGTGGATGCCTGTGGTCCAGTGAGGTCGATTTCCATCTGCGTTTTGCTCTGGATCAGGTGCACTTTCTCGGACAAGCCATTACTGGACATTGACATGTCTCCAGCCCATCCCTCCCAGACACGCCCCTCAGAACACAATCGCTCGCAATTGCGTGTTGCTCGCTTCTGAGCATGAGCAGCGCAATATTACGCTGTGATACGCCACATGAGCTGGCGTACACTCACCTCTAGATCTACATAACAAATCAGTGGCATACATGCCCTGCAGGGTCATTCAGTGTGTGGCCAGGTTTACTGCCCCATGGACTGTGGCCTGGATGAGCCAGGACATAGTGATCTTCTCAGTCTTCTTGCTGGCAGATCTGTTCCTCTTCATCATGTATGTGGCTGTTCTGACACATATGCATAGACTTTTATAATAACGTCTAGTGATCAGGAAACGGAATGGAGATCTGGCTGTCAGGTGGGACTCTGTCATTTGGAAGTTGCAGTTATTTAAACACTTACTTGTTTTAATGCTGACTTCCTTTACTGCTCAGTAAGAAGCGATGCATCTAGGTAATGGCAGGTCTGAGGATTGAGCAGGGAAATGTTTTGTCACATTGGCTGACGCACTCCGCTGATTGCTAGCTCTCTTTGGCTCCGTGTCAGCTTCTTTTACTCTAGCTGTAAGCATCCTGCGCCAATCAAGGGCCACAGGTGTGGAACGCAAGTGTCACAAAGGGGACACAAAAAAACCCATCTCAGCCAAATTCATGAGCTATAAGCTAAACAGATAAAAGTGTAATGGTTCCAGTATGAGGACGGTCAGCGCTTGTAATCCCTGTCATAGCAATGACTGAAGGTCGGACACTCGGCAGATTACTCCAAGGATTCTCTTTAATGATGATATTTTCTGCTGCACCGTATAATAAGGGAGGATAATAGCTTGCATAAACATAAGAGACACACAGCTGAGTAAGATGACTGAAGCCTCCTCTCACCTGTCTACAAGCTAGGAAGGAGATGTGAACATGGGCCGTACAGCCAGCTCAGCATGCCAGCTTCTGACTGGTCAATAACTGTAGGCAAGCTGGACCTCAAGCTCATAGAGATGATTCAGTCTCAGCTGTGTGCATGTGTTCATGATATAGAATATCTGAAATGCATGAAACAAGAGGACGTCAACTCCGCAGAGCTGTTTTTACAGATTCTTCAAACTAAACATTGTTGGAAACTTCCTAAACACAGTGTAAATTCCTGCAGCTTTGTGGCCATAAACTGTAATATCTATAAGTACAGGTAATTGGGGCAAATCACAGTCTACTAATAAGTTGGTTATAACGAGCCAAGGCAGCAACGATATACTGCTCCACAAGGGTGGTCTAATGCAGAGATATGAGTGGGAATTTTATTGGTGATGATCAGGTGTCAGTGTAAAATTAGTATGCAATAAAAACATGAGAGCTAAATCCTGATTGGTTGCTATGGGCAACATCTCCATTATTGTTTTCTGCAGTTTAGTAAATCTAGGGGCCAGATTTACTAAGCTATGGGAATGGAAAAAGGATAAATGTTGCCCATAGCAACCAATCAGATTATAGCTGACATTCTAGAATATGCAATAGGAAAATGAGAGCTAGAGTCTGATTGGTTGCTATGGGCAACATCTTCACTTTTCCTTTCCCGCAGCTTAGTAAATCTAGCCCTAGGATGCAGACTGTTCTGCAGTACACACTGGTAAGTGTCATCGCTGTATGATGAATACCATGTGACCTGCAGCATAATCAGCATGTGCCCAGCTTTAGTCTTGCTGGTGGTGTATTTCCTATCTGGAAAGCTGGGGGTAACTTTTGGTAGCTTTTGCTTTACTTTATTTAAGTGACCCAGTGGTTAATATCATCCAAAGTGCTCTATTTACTTACCTTCCTCGTTCCCTGTGAGCGAAGCTGCATTAGGCTGGCTTATCATCGCAGGGAGCCTGGCAGCTTCATTGACAGTATTTACAAATACTCACCCCTCCTGCGAAGTCCCGCGATGAGCCGCCGGGTCCGTGTCGTACTTCACATTCATGCGATGCATGAATGAAGTACTGCACATGCGCAGTAGCTCTCAATCCGGACTTCAGTGCCGACATAAGAAACACTTAGAAACACAGGAGCGCAGGACATGAGAAACACTGCACATGCGCAGGAGCGCAGGACATGAGACACACTGCACATGCGCAGGAGCGCAGGACATGAGAAACACTGCACATGCGCAGGAGCGCAGGACATGAGACACACTGCACATGCTCAAGACATGAGAAATACTGCACATGCCCAGGACATGAGAAACACTGCACATGCGCAAGACATGAGAAACACTGCACATGCGTAGGACTTGAGAAACACTGCACATGCGCAGGACTTGAGAAACACTGCACATGCGCAGGACATGAGACACAATGCACATGCGCAGGAGCACAGGGCATGAGAAACACTGCACATGCGCAGGACATGAGAAACACTACACATGCGCAGGACATGAGAAACACTGCACATGCTCAGGACATGAGAAACACTGCACATGCGCAGGACATGAGACACAATGCACATGCGCAGGAGCACAGGGCATGAGAAACACTGCACATGCGCAGGACATGAGAAAAACTGCACATGCGCAGGACATGAGAAAAACTGCACATGCGCAGGACATGAGAAAAACTGCACATGCGCAGGACATGAGAAAAACTGCACATGCGCAGGACATGAGAAAAACTGCACATGCGCAGGACATGAGAAAAACTGCACATGCGCAGGACATGAGAAAAACTGCACATGCGCAGGACATGAGAAAAACTGCACATGCGCAGGACATGAGAAAAACTGCACATGCGCAGGACATGAGAAACACTGCACATGCGCAGGACATGAGAAAAACTGCACATGCGCAGGACATGAGAAAAACTGCACATGCGCAGGACATGAGAAAAACTGCACATGCGCAGGACATGAGAAAAACTGCACATGCGCAGGACATGAGAAAAACTGCACATGCGCAGGACATGAGAAAAACTGCACATGCGCAGGACATGAGAAACACTGCACATGCTCAGGACATGAGAAACACTGCACATGCTCAG
>WWET01002700.1:40286-64427 GCA_011038615.1 Limnodynastes dumerilii | reverse complement strand
ATAAACTACATAAATTATATACCTATATTACATAAATTATAAACATAAACTACATAAATTATATACCTATACTACATAAATTATATACATAAACTACATAAATTAAATACATAAACCACATAAATTATATACATAAACCACATAAATTATATACATAAAAAAGATAAATTATGTACATAAACTATATACATAAACTACATAAATTAAATACATAAACCACATAAATTATATACATAAACCACATAAATTATATACATAAAAAAGATAAATTATGTACATAAACTATATACATAAACTACATAAATTAACACCTGGGGCTAGATTTACTAAACTCGATTTTCATTTTAAATCGTTGAATGTACTATTGCCGATTTATATCTAGCGATTTCAAAACTACAGCGATGTCTGACGATTTTTTAAGGGTTTATTTGCCGCGATTAAGTTTGTAATCACGGCAAATTAATCCTTTTAAAATTGCCAGACATCGTGGTTGAATGTGTAAATAAAAAAAAATGGCTGCCGCGGCTACCATTTAGCCCTTAGCATGCTGTGCCGCCTAGTACTTTAAGTCACAACATGCCTTTGTATTCCAGGGCATGCTGTGACTTCTTGTACCCTAAGTGGCAGCATGCAAGGGGTTAATGGCATGCTGCCGCAACCACAGTGTGAGCCACTAACACTACACTACATAACACTCCCTCTGACTCATTAAAACCTGACCTGCTCAGGTCTCCACTTGCTCCTCAAAAAGATGTAAGTGTATTTCTGGATCATATTTTGTTCAGCCGTCACCTTGTTTCCACTAATATTTTTTTTTTTAAACATTTTAATTTTGATGAATGAAAACAAGTGAGAAGGTCGTAGTTTTCTTAGATGATTTAGGACCAGATCCAGACCTGATAACATCAGGTCACTTACACATGCAAGGTGCATGTTATGCTAGGGTTATGATAGTAACCCTAGCATGTAAGACTGAAGCAGGAAATAACGAGACCGGTTACCTGGGTGCGGAGTCTTTGTTATCAGGTGGTGTTCACCATTGCCCCTGATGGTGGGGTTGGAATTGGCTGCGCCCCAACAACAGGTCGTGATCCCCAGAACCACACTCGTAGAAAAGGGAAAGATACGTAATGGGAGACAAAAGTACAGATTGAGCAGTAAGCGGGAAAAGACAGGTCAGAAGGAACTGACTTGTGACATACAACACGGAACACAGAAACAAGACGCACGACCAAGGGGGAAAACAAGGACTGGCAGGACAGACGGGACACCCACTCACACAGCCAAACAGCGGTACCCCCGAAGGGGTAACAAACACAGGCACACAGGAAAAGCTAGGATATCACACTAGGTAAGTACACCAGGGAGAGAGGTAGAGAGGGAAATGGCAAACAAGGGGTTAACGGCAAGGAACAAGGCAGGACTGGAGGGGCACTGAAAAAAGCAATAGGGCAGAGCAGGGACCAATGGCAAAGAGCAAAGACTAAGGGGGAAAGAGCAAAAGGGCAGAGAGCAGAAGCACAAGGGAGAGAGACTGGGTGGCGTAAAGGACGCTATAACCAGCACTGGAGGGAAGTGCTGACTATTTACAGGGGGACTGGCCAATCAGGACTGGAAGACTGGACCCAGCCCCCTGTAACAATAAGTGGCTGGAGAGGAAGAGGCAGCTGAGGTAATAGGAAACCACCGTGACAGGCGCGGGGAGGGGGAGCCAGGACGCATGAGCCGCAGGAACAGTACAGAGCACCACAGCGGGCGCGAAGATCAGAAAAGCGTCCTGGCTGCCTGGATGATAATGATAATGATTGCGTGATCATGGAGTGCCGATATCACACACTGCAGCCCACCGTGTGAGCGCAGCGGCTCGTAACATAGCGTAGCAAGATTCATACAGAAATCAGTTCCGTATGAGCCTATGTGCGAGCAAATGGGCTGTGCTTCTCCTCCGCGTGCTAAAGTGGGCGGGGGAAGCATGGTAATTGCACAGTGTGCGAAGGGGCTCCTTTTGAAAGGATTGTTCAGGAGTAGAAGCGCCATTACGGGGGGTCGCGGGACTAGCAGCATGTAACAGGCAGCTTCATAGTAATTTGTCGCTGACAAGGAAATATGTGAAACGCTGACTCCAGGCAGTGTCACCAAATGGATAAAATGAAAACATAAAAGTGTCATTTTTTTCTTGATTAGTTTCATATTTGTCACTTTGTTGGCATACGTTATGATGATTTGTTAGATTAAATTCATATTATTTTCATGTCACACCCTTGCTGTTCAGGTACGTTGGTAAAATACAATACTATGCAGTTTTTGTCACCTTAGGTCAGTATTAGATTGCGAGTGCACTCACTGATCACATTCCTTTATCCTTATCTTGTGTTTAAACACGGTTACATGCTTAGAGGTGGTAAGATCTCTGCCACACTCTCTGGAAACCCAGTGAACCTGTTGGCACTTTCATTTAATGTTTTCTCCAGGTTATTAGGCATATTTCTTATTTTTGTCCATTTAATCTTCTCATTTTATATTTCTATCCTAAGTATATTTATACTTTGTCGAACCACTAGATCTCAACAAAGACTCGCCTCTGTGTGAATATAACTAACCTTTGAGGCCAGATTTACTAAGCTGTGGGAAAGAAAACTCATCCTTTCATGCAGCATAGTAAATCTAGCCCTAAATCTCTAGAAATTGTATGATTAAACCCTTCTTACGCTACTTTTCAAAAAGATGAAGCTGAATTACAGAAGAGTATTGAATTAAACATCGGGTCCAGAATTGTGTACGATGGGTCTCTGTATGTGCATTCCGGAATGCGGGTGCTGGCCTGAGCTGCTGTATTCGGAACAGGATACAGCAGACAACTGAAGGCATCATTGCTCGAAACAATCGAAGAATAGAAAACTGCTATTATGAACAGGAACCTATTCCCCCGTTCCCTACAGCTACAGGCTGCTGTGACTGCAGAGGGTAGATAAGGGTTAGGCTTAGACTGGGGGGCATGGATGATTAGGGCTCAAGAAGGGGAAGGTTAGGGTTAGGAAAATATGAAGGGTAGGGTTTGGTTACACAGATACCTTTTTAATAAATCTGTATATCCTAAAATCAGACGAAGATTAACATGTGTTGGTGTAGTCCAAGATCCACACAATATATTGGTATCAGTCACCTCACTTCCCATGTTGGAGATGTAAAGAATGGTTACAATGAAAAACTTCTCCTTTGTTCACAGGTTTGCATGAGTTTTTATCATTTCTTTGCTATAATCCATCTTATTTGTATTTCACGCCCTTGCTTCAGCAAGTACAGTAAAAGAATATAATTCCATGTCGTCGTTATCTCTCCTTGGTGTTTGGATTGTATGTACTCGTTGAACTTATTTCTTTATCCTTATTTTTTGTATTAAGCACGATTGTATGTGGTATGTGAAGTGGTCACATCTCTGCCTCTCATGTGAAATGACAACATAAGGAACCTGTTGGCACGTTCATGTTTCTCGCTCTCTCGGGTTATTAGGCATAATTTTATTTTTGTGGATTAAATCTTCTTGTTACAGATCTTTACACATAAAATCTAGACAGAAAGGGGGGATTTCCCAATCGCAGCACACGCGCATTCCCAGGACAGGTCGAGAGTTCTATCCTGGTACCAACACCAATGACGGGGCGGGAAATGCTTGTGTTCTGGGGGAGAATCTAGCTAGTACAGTGCCATCCATACAAGTAAACGGAGTGAAGGATACAGCCCTTTAGACGTAGCAAGCGCTTACCACTTCAATAATATAATGAACGTTTAAAAACAATGGGGTAGATCCAGAACTACGTTTGCCGTACGTTTACTCGCGTAGCGTATTTTCGTGTGCGTGCCTTCTATACACTCCCCTAGTAACACCCCTTGAATGTAAGTATTTTGTCAAGATACGCTTTCCAAACCCTACCTTAACTTTTGCCAACGTAACCGCAGTGATCCGCTCACGTACGTATGGCCAACACGTATTTACGCAGCTAAGCACGCCCATACTGTACACTTTAAATACAAACCCCCGCCTACTTAACGTATTTCAGACTCACGTAAAATTGGCACGCCCACACGTAAGTATTAATGTGACACATACGTGAATGGCCCATATGTTCACAATTATGCTACGTTACTGAGCGTATTTTCTATGGTGCGCATGCGCAGTACTTACCAAAAGGCGATTTTACGTCTCCGCCACGCGTAAATTCCCTCACAATCGTTGTTCTGGATCTGGCCCAATATGATTAAATTATCTTTAGGCTGCTCGCCATAAGATATAACTGAATTTGGTTCCCTTTGTATTTGTTATTCGCTAGCCTACACTGTTCTAAACGGAAATTTCCGGCTATTACACTCTGGTAAACCTTGCTAATATAATCATTAGTTTACAAGCTGAACATTAATAAATGGATCTATTCCTCTAACCTTATATTAACAAGTTCTGTTGA
Organism: Limnodynastes dumerilii; assembly: GCA_011038615.1. Taxonomy (NCBI): domain Eukaryota; kingdom Metazoa; phylum Chordata; class Amphibia; order Anura; family Limnodynastidae; genus Limnodynastes; species Limnodynastes dumerilii. The sequence goes on along the minus strand of WWET01002700.1, from coordinate 59,967 downwards.
CCCTGGTCAAAATTACACACGATTTGAATCACACCCACTAGTCCCTATTGCAAAAACATTAAATCCCAAAGCAGTGGGACTGGAGAATAATATTTTTGGGGGTGCAAGACCAAAAGTTCAATTAAATAGTAATGATTTTTTAGGGATAGGTACAGCCATCAAAGACCCCCGTTGGCTGAACCGTTTCGAACCCCTTGCTCAGAAATCCCCAAAAAGACCTCTAGAAGTAGAGGCGTTAGAGGAGGCAGACGGTCCCACAGACAAATTAGTGAAAACCCATTGACATCTTGTGGCATTTTCAATCTAACTACCAAACAATTATCAAAACATCAGGTTTCACTTTTACAAAAGGGCTTAAGTTTTGCGCCCAATACTGAACCTAATGAGTTCGACCTTTTCGTCGAGCTCAATAGGTACATCAGAACCCTCTGCCGTAAACAGTTTTTTGCTCTTAAGAAATCTAAGAACAATATTGTCTCTTGTGACTCTTCTGCCTCTTTAGATTCCCCTAACTTTGATGAAAGGGATTTAGAATGCCTAAAAATCCTCGAGTCTTTAGATACAGATTGTGCCCCAAGCGCTATAAATAATGGTGATCCTATCAAGAGAATTTTTAAAAATCCCTCTAACTTCTTTCCTGTGTCCCAGAAAACAGGAGCAATAGAATTATTTTATAAATTGGTGTGGGAAGACTTTAGAGCCCTTTGTTCCGTTACACCACAGCATAAATCTTTTGGAAAGGGTAATCTCAATAGAGGAGAGCAGATTGCGTTGAGCCAGCTTAAAAAGGATTCAGATATAATTATTAGACAGGCCGATAAGGGTGGGGGAGTGGCGATTTTGGACAAAACTTTTTATGTTAAAGAAGCCCTGAGACAATTGGGGGATACCAAATTTTATCTGGTTCTCCCAAAAGATCCAACTGTGGACTTCCAAAATAAACTAAAACTTCTTGATTGATTAACAAGCAGGAATTTCAATTTCTGTTTATTCGTTATCCGGTTATACCGGTCTTTTACCACCTTCCAAAGCTGCATAAGTCCTTAATCGATCCCCCTGGCCGCCCCATTATCTCTGGGGTGGACTCCCTAACCTGTAACTTGTCGGCTTATATCGATTCATTTATACAAAAATATGTTGTCCGTTTGAAATCCTACTTGCGGGACTCCATGCATCTGCTCAGCCTCCTCAGAGATTTTAAATGGGAACCCTACTATATTTTTGCATCCCTTGATGTCACAGCTCTGTACACCCACATTCCACATGAGGGTGGGGTACAGGCTGTGAGAGAGTTCCTGGCGGCTGATGACGGTGTCACTCCAGATTTTTCTAATTTTTTATCACAAGCTATGTTTATTTTACAGCATAATTATTTTTCTTTTGACACAAATATGTACCTCCAGGTGCTTGGCACCGCTATGGGCACCAGATTTGCTCCGAGCTTTGCCAACCTCTACATGGGAAAGTTTGAGAACGAGTACCAGTGGGGGGGGGGGCGTTCGGAGCGAGTCTGGTGCTATACAGGAGGTACATAGACTATTTATTTCTTATTTGGGACACACAGTATTTTTCTATCTTAGATTTTGTTGCACATCTCAATACTAATAAATTTAATTTAACCTTCACACTTAACTGGAGTGACTCCGCCATCAGCTTCCTGGTCCTTAGCCTCTATATCAATGACTATCATTTGTTCTAAAACATTCATTAAGACGGTGGATGTTAATAATTTTCTACATTTCAACAGTGGACACCACCGTCCATGGGTAAATCATATACCCAAGGGGCAATTGTGCCGTATTAAGCGCAATTGTTCCTCGGACGAAGTATTCAAATCTCAGTCACAGGATCTTCTGGACCGTTTTAAGTCCAGAGGTTATCCTGATTACCTGCTTAAACGCTCTTTTGCAGAGGTACAGTCTATTGATAGGATGGATCTCCTCTCTCCTAAAGTTCCCAAAGAAACTACTGATTGCATTGGATGTGATTCTAGCTTACCTGTTTCTTTCATTTCCAAATTTAACACTAAGTCCCATTCTATTAAAAAAATCATTAATAAACACTATTCAATATTGAAGAGTGATTCGGTTCTAAAGAATGTATTAGATAGTGCCCCTAAAATAATCTTTAAAAGAAATCAAAATTTGAAAAATATACTATCTCCTAGTGAGTTTAAACAAAGTTCTGTCGGTTCTACATCTATTACCAGTTGTCTTCCTCAAAGGCCAAATGGGTGCTTTAAATGTGGCAAAACGCGTTGTCTAACCTGTGATATTATATCTCATCAATCTACTCAATTTGACTCTACTGTCACACAGAAGCAGTATCCCATAACCCACTTTGCAAATTGTGAGACTAACTATGTGGTATACCTCCTTCAGTGCCCGTGTCGACTCCAATATGTGGGGCGCACGACGCGGTCACTGAAGGAAAGGGTGCGTGAACACCGGAGGAATATAGTCAACAAATCCCCTACACATAGCATCTCTAAACATTTCTGGCAGGTACACGGTGCTGATCCGGCTGGACTCCAGGTGTTCGTTATTGAAATAATCCCGCCCACCTCTCGGGGTGGTAATAGATTTAGTAAACTATGCCGTGCAGAGATAAAGTGGATTTTACGGCTACAGACTCTCATGCCAGACGGCCTTAACGAGACACTGGAGTTCACTACACTGGGATTTTAAAGATCCATTATCCATCTTTGGCACTGTATATCTGCACAGAAAACAATAAAATCTATATTTGTATAAAAAGCCTAGAAAAGATATCAAAGTCTAGATAGTCTAACATGTGTTTTGATATTCTTTTCTATTGCTCAGAGAGGGAACATATATGTATATGTATATGTAAATCAGCTATGGGATCTGCATTAGATTGTTTTGTATATACAGTTCCCCATTGCTTGCCAGCATGAGGAACACATGTGTGTATGTATGTATGTATGTATGTATGTATGTATGTATGTATGTATGTATGTGTGCGCATATATATGTCTATACACACAATAGTTCAGGAATACATGTTTGAGTCGTCTATGTGTCCAGGGGTGTATTGCATATGTTTTTATATATGGCTATATCATCCTATACCTAAATTCCAGTTTTGATCTATGCCTTCTATTTTGTCACAATCTTTATTGGGTTATAAAAAATTCTTTATTTGGCACACAAATTTTTTTTTCATCATCTATAGACTAGATCTATAGATCATCTATCGCGTGTGTGTGTGTGTGTGTGTGTGTGTGTGTGTGTGTACATTTTCTAATGTCTGTATGTATACCATCCTGGCTATTTATATTTTTTAATTGATTTATTTAATTGATTAATTTTCTACATATCTGTCCTTATCTATATTGAGAACCAAAAGTTCGCAATCCCATGATCTAACCCTGTATTTGCCTTTATGATGGGAACACCATATGTTATGTGGGTAATTTATGTATCTGTGTATTTATGAGTACTTTTATAACGACCTCTTGTAAATACTGACGTTTGGGTCCCTTGCTTCTATGATTTAGAAGTTGACTGATGTGTTATCTAAATAAATGTAACTGTATAACATAAACAATATCATGTGCTATTGCCGTTTCTGAATGGCATATCACGTGATATATATCATTTGTATTCAAGCCTATACTCGGTGCTATGATTATTAGTATACTCACCTCTTATAAGTATAGGTCAACTATTGTGTTATGTCTAAATATTTCAACGCTGATGAAGTGAGGAAATTCATTTATTTATTATATGAATTATTTTAACATATTGTTGTATGTAACATCTTGCTATGCTCCTGTGCTGACAGTAATAGCAACCCCAGCTGTTGCCTAATTAATTGGATCAGCCCTTTAAATAGGTGGAGCAGAAAGACGATTTTAACTCTGCTCGAAAAAGTGCCTTGACGGCACGAAACGCGTCGCAGTCACTACAATTGGAGCGACCCTTTGTATTTATTTGAACTTTCCTTTGGAGCTTTGCATCTTGTCCAATATTCATACGGACTTTTTTCATATATGGAAGCAGGACGCATCACTCCTAACTACATGCGTGGTTACCTTTTAGAGTTCCTTCGGCAAAACCTGAGTGTGGTTGCAGCTGCTGTCCGCATCCCTGCTCCGGTGCTAGGTCTTGCATTGCTCCCTGGCCAGCGGAGGCTGTGCTGTCCTACTGCAGCCTATGCTTGACTATCAGGAAGCTTTGAATATATAAAAATCTGCTGACTCCTAAAGTACCACGGAAGCTCTTATCCACATATATTTCGGAGTGTGTAGTCTATCAACCGTTGGACTCCTGCCAGCTCCTCATCTCCATAGGAAACACTGTATCGTTCAATATCAGTTCATTTCACCAGCGACTCCCTATTGCTAGGTTGGCCACCAGCATATGGATAACATTTGAGGGCAGTCATACAAGACTAGATCGGGAATCTATAGGGGAGTACAATTACCTCGAGGACTTTCCCCTTCCCGTGTGTCCATGTCCTCTACAGAGTCTGCTAAGTATTATTTTTATATTGTTTATTTGTCGTTTACTATTGTTTTTGCAATCACAAGGGTCGCTCATATATAATTGATTTTTATTATCTATGTGTATGTCTTATGTTTTATTAAAGGGTCTTTCATTACTTCATCAGTGTTGTCTTTTTTCAACCATCACAGCTATCTAATGTAATATCTTTTGGAAGATCATTATTATTACTATTAGCTATATATAGAGCCTCTGCGCTGCCTTAAATCCTTTCTCTTCTATTAGCACCTGTAGGTGGGTTCCTACAAAAGGCGAGCTGCGTTGTCTCTACATAGTGAGAGCGCCGTTATTCCCTTATCCGTAGGATCTATTGAGCATCTTGCATTTGGTTTACTCTAAGTACACTATTATTCTACAGGTGTCTGCATTGAATAGTCATCCGTGATTGGCTGTTTCTTCTTATGTAATCATGCTACCTGGACACCTGGGCTACAATTCATCCCCTTGAAAAAGCACAAGGCAATTGCACATCGTGCAGTACCTCTGTGTGCACCAGGGTGGTTGGCTAGTTGCGATTTAGCTTCATTCCTGGCTTTGGCTCTATTTTAGGATTTGGCATCTCATCCATTTGTGCTTTGATCCTTGGCCACATTCTCATGTTATAATCTGTTTTGTGATCCTGCTTCTCTGCTGACCAGCTGGTGTTGACCCAGTAAGTAGCACTTCTCTTCAGTCCACCACGACCACACCAATGGTTAATGTCTGGAATCACAACTATAGCCAGTTGCAATAAGAAAGCCGCAGGAGATGCAGTAAAAGAAGTCAGAGAATTCTGAAGACTCAATAGACTCGGATGCAATAAAAACTGGATACAATGTCGAAGGATTTAAGACATTTTAAGGTAATAAAAGGGAACATAATTACATGAAACATGGGAAGTACAGAATGCTTTAAAAAATATTTGCAGACAATTTTCTGTATAGAAAAACTGACCTTAAAAATGGAATAAAAAAAAAAAATAAAAAAAATAAAAAATAAAAAAAAACACCCAAAACTTCCAGTGTGGAGGAATATAGACATTAGCAGCAGGAGAGCTGAACCGACCAGCAGTGCATGGAGTGGGGAGTTACACAGGCGGCAATGTATCTTTATTATCACATCTCTCTAAACCTGCAATGAAATACAAAGACGCCTTATACTGGGTGAGACAATAATGAGGGCTGCACAGGTATCAATTTCAGAGGACAAATCAGTTTTCATACACAAATTTGAAGTTTAAATCAAATGATATACAGTGATTTATTAAATGCCCAACAGAAGTCAACTGATCATCAATTACCAGACTGAACCCAACACCAGATTAGAACCAGAATGGAAGACTGCAAAGGCTCAGATATTTATGCCCTGACAAGCCACACGAGAGGATTCCAGATACATGGAAAGGTGAAAGGCTGAATTATGACCCAACAGGCATTTGGCCCCAACTTTTTAAATCTATATTATGATGTCCATTGTTACTATTTTATAAAAAAAAAAATAAACCATGGTTTACATGAAAGTAAATAATGTCCAGAGTTTTTTTGTTTTTAATTCAATGGCACTTCTGAGCTGCCCATCCTATCTGTACATTACCCAAACAGCCTGAGGGACATAACTGCCACTCAATAAGTCAGAAAGATCATTGAAGAATCAATAAATGAGAGATCATTAAGAAGGGATAAGTGTAGATCAGAAACCAACATTCACATATAAGTATAGAAGGTCATTTGCTTTTAGATGAAACCAGATGCAAGACTTAAAACACGTGTTGAAATGGGTTAGTGGTAGTATTCAATGGGTTAGTGGTAGGATTCAATGGACTGTTAATGGGTTAACACATTGGGCTGGATCCAGACCTTGTAAAGTGCATGAACTTAGTTACTCCTGGGCTAAACCATGTTGATTTCAGGGGAGTCATATTTCATCTGTTGCAAACAGTATTAGAGTTGAGAGGTGATGTTTTCTATCCCAAGTCTAAATAACAGTGTGATAGTAAAGCTGGTCAGTATCTGTGTGCAGTAACCAATTCAAAGATATATCCCTGCATGCACAGAATACAATTAACTTGGCTCCCCTGAAATCAACATGGTTTAGCCCTTGAGTAACTAAGTTCATGCACTTAACAAGGTCTGGATCCAACACATTGAACCAATGTTACAGTATAGGGTTAGGAATGGTGAAGATTGGTGTTAAAACAGAGGGTGGTCCTTATCCAGGGTCTTTGCTGCCCCCTGCAGGAGAAACACACACCTGGACCATCTTCCATGCAGGACACAAAACACTGATGTGCTACATGTGCAGATGACAAGGACATATTTAGTCTAGAAGGACGAGAGACTGTTAATCGTATTAATAAACAGAAAAGCGTCTTCTGTTTTACACCGTTACCTAGTGGAATATATATAATATATACATATTATGTAGTGTGAACACCCATAGACAGGGTCTATAATGCTGCACTGTGAAAGTTTTGCATCTGAACACAACTCTGTAAGAAGCAGCGATTTGATTTCAGCGGCTCAGACACCAGAAAAGCTCCGTTATCGCAGGATATACTCACAAGGCACATTCTAACCCGCGACTATTCCTGGGTCACAGTGCTTTAATGTCAAACTATTGCTATAAGAAAAAACGTTAAGAACAGTTCAGATCATAGGATTCCTGTTCCTTTCCATCATTAATAGATGTCGGACACGTCGCAGGGAAACCAGACACAAAACAGTGTTTAATAAGCTAAAACCAGCCATTGGGCGACCAGCCCACTTAGCATGAATCAGATATTGTAGGGATGCAGGTAATAACGCTATAATAACTACAGCTGGGTACACACTGCTGCAGTATCTGCCCGCTATCATGCAGATCACATGATAAACCACAGTTTAAGCAGACATCTTGCCACTGTGTACTGTGCAATGATGATGCAGAATCTTCTGACGCAGCATCGTATCAAGGGCTTTCATTTTTGGAAAAGGCAAAATTCCGATGTCCTGATGTCGGATTCATTCTGCAGTATGTATGCTGTCCTGAGGTGTCTGTACTGAGGAGACAGGATTGTGCCAAAGGACGCAGGATTGTCACAGAACAGCCTTATGGGAAGTAATACAGAGCAATACCGTGTGCACAGTACACGCATCGGGCCCAGGGAAAGCTGTAATGATGGCGGATCATTACAAAACATCTCAGTGTGCAGCCAGCTTAATTCACCAGTGATAAAGCAGACACCACAATGTATTCAAACTAGTAAAAATGTATTTTAAAAAATCCTTCCCTCCTTAACAATACCGATTCGTTATCCCTGTCAGCATTTTAGTGCCAGAAGGCTAACTTTCAGTGCTCTATACGTCACATTTACGATCATACTGATGATTGATTAATGGCAGAAAGCTAAAAGGCCTCTGTTGTGTCAGTCAAGCGTATGCTCCACTGAGACACAAGGGCTGGCTAAGAGACGAGCCAGGGTCTCCTTTAAAATACACTTAAAAATAGACATAGAAATAGAATGTGAGGACAGATCTAAAACCTAGGTGTACCAGCACATTAAGAATGGGAATTGGGAGCAGTATAATCAAACAATGAATAACGCTGCTGTTTATGGACCGTTTACTTATTACCAGCTGTGGTTTCTTTCTGACACACACAGTAGATATTATCTGGACTCACGGCTTTCCAATTTCTTCACTATGAAGTCTATGAGACACAGCTGAATGATGGATATATCCATACTGTACTTCTGTATGACCTGAGGTGTGCTACAGAACCTTATTTATTTATGGTATGAATACATTTTTCTATATTCTCCTAGCACTTTCTTTTTGTAATTGGCACATCTAGTCTGCCTAATCACACCTTCCCCCATAATACAGTTTAATATAATATTTAGGATATCCTTCAATTTGTCCCAAGCTTGCTTTATTTAATGTATTGTGTTATCCTCTACCACTTCAGATGGGAGGCTATTCCACTTATCAACCACCCTTTCAGTGATATAAGATTTCCACACATTTTCTCTATACCTACCACCCTTTATACACACCCCCTCATGATCTAATGAATCTCTTCCATTTAAATAATGCCCCCTTTTTTACCTGGTTACATCCCTTGACATAAGTGAAAGCTCCTATCATATTTCCCACCTCCAGCTCTTCTCTGCTCCAAGCTACACAGGTTTATTTCCTCTAGTCTTTCTTTGCATGTTGTGTGACACAGGCCATGTATTACTTTAGCTGCTCTTCTCTGCTCCAAGCTATACATGTTTACTTCCTCTTGTCTTTCTTGGTATGTTGTGTGACACAGGCCAAGTATTGTTTTAGCTGCTCTTCTTTGCACAGGCGCTAATGTATTTTGTTCGTTTTGGAGATACGAATAGGCCTCCAGAACGGAACAGGTTTCTGCTACTAGTTTCCCTCCCTCTACAACCAAGCATCAGGCTTGTCTGTCTGTCTCATTGCTATGTTACAGAGTAATCTTACCCTCTGGCCTTCCTAAAACACGTGCATATATCTTTAAATTCCTTGTACACCAGACGAGATAAGAACTGCAAAAAAATATAGAGATAGTCAGTCAATATTGAGTTGGGAGTTCCACAGAGTCCACAAAAAACAAACAAACAAACAAAACCACCATGGACGGCAAAGTGTTTCAGTGAACTTACTAAAAATGCAAGAAGGTCAGACACTATCAACATATAGAAGACATTGTTCCAGCTACTGGTAGATAGGACAGAAGCGAGGGTCGGACCCAGTGCAGCTCCTGAGAAACACAAACTTGAGTCAGTACCATTGGCCATAAGAACAGTCCTGCAATGATCAGAAGACCACCACAGGAGACAGAGGTCTAGATGGAGGAGGATCTCAGGCAGTATGCAAGTCCTCTGTACAGCCCATGATTCCCTTCACATCCCATCAGACCTACAGGAAGAAATACTCGCAGACAGAGACTGAGCAGAAGGGGTTTTCTTTTAAGGTTTCGGTGTTTTACTAAATTTGCCCTTTTATTGAAGGGACGTACAGCTTGAATAGGGTGGAACACTGACCTATTGAACCACAGCCATCAATAATGGCGGACACAGTTGAGAGGGCCTTAGCGTTTCCATGCAGAGATTCATGTGTTCCCTGAGAAAATAAACAAAAAAGAAAACTTGAATCAGACTCTGCCACCATCCTACAATCCCCAAAATCTCCCCAATGTGAATCACAATATAAACAATAGCAAGGTCACACATTATATGAACCTCTGCGCTGTGTAAGGACGGATTACAAGAGGCACGTTTGACGGTAAATAACGAGAAAGTAGACGGAGAAAAAGAGAAAGCGGGGAGGAAGATGCGTTTTACATTTATCCCGCGTCCCACTGAAATCCACAATGTTCTGCTACCATTACAGAAGGCAAGAGGCGCACTGAACGCTTATGCCCATGTTTGCGCTGAATTGATGAATTGAATTAGCTCTCCAGTCCTTACCTCTTCAGGCACACCAGCGCATACGCTCTTCAGGCACACCAGCGCATACGCTCTTCAGGCACACCAGCGCATACGCTCTTCAGGCACACCAGCCCATACGCTGAGCTAAACACGCTAGCTGATGACGTAAAATCGCCCATTAGTATTTACTGCGCATGCGCCCCCGGATACGCTCTTCAGGGACACCAGCACATACGCTCTTCAGGGACACCAGCACATACGCTCTTCAGGGACACCAGCACATACGCTCTTCAGGGACACCAGCACATACGCTCCTCAGGGACACCAGCACATACGCTCTTCAGGGATACCAGCATATATGCTCTTCAGGGATAATGGGCCAGATCCTGAGCTAAGCACGCTAGCTGATGACGTAAAATCGCCCATTAGTATTTACTGCGCATGCGCCCCCGGAAGATGTGACGCCACGTCATTTCTAACGTACGTACCATCAGCGTAAATACGAACGAAGGGGCGGGGGCATCAATGCGACACCCGTAATTACGCTTTGGAGGCGGAGGGAGGCATCTAAATGGGACAGTATGGGCTGGGTTTGGCCGCCACGTACGTAAATCCCATGCGTACATCAGTACTTATGCTAGGAAAAGTTAAGGTAGCGTTTGGGAAGCATAAAACGGCCAAAGTATGTACGAGCGAGGGGTCTGCATAGAAATGACGCTAGAATAAACACGCTACGCATTCTAACGTAACTAGCCCATAGGTCTGGATTTACCCCAATGGCACTTATGTCCATGTTTACTTTTATTTAAAAATAACAGTAAAGTTAATTTCAAGTCTGAATATTTATTATTTAGAATTAAATCATTCATCAATATAAAAAATCTATTTGGGCTGGTTATGTGTACATAAAAGCATTTGCCCTTTTTCTTTTGTTTATCTTTCAATGTATCTGAAATCTGTATGTAAAGTTTTTCTTTGCAATTGTACTTGATTTCACTGACATATACATGTTTGTAATCTTGTGAAACCTCAATAAAGATTAAAAATAAATAAAAATAAACTATTTACAGATTATTTACAGATTAGACACTTTTGTGCAATAAAACCAGGTTCTCTAGATATGTATAATGATGGCTTGGCTTCAATGTGATGGCATCTATAAAACTTTAGCGAAATGTGCTATAGGATTAATTTTGGCCGCTGCCAACAATTCCACGGTAGGCAGATAACATTGTAAATATGATCTCTACATATGCAGGAATAGAACCAAAAGACGTTGTCATCAAATGGGACAGAAAACTAGGAGAATGCACAAGGAACAAGGCCAATACAAGTATATTTTTTTTATGTTTCAGTATTAAACTCATGGGGCCGGATCCAGAACTACGTCCGTCTTCCATAGACGGACGTAGTTCAATAAACAGTAGCTACTGCGCATGCGTAGTAGCTATTGTACGTAATCTGCGTATCGTTTCGATACGTAGATTGTGTATATGCAATCTAAAAGGCCGCATATATTCAATCTACACATATGCAGTAGCTAATGTTTATTGAACTACGTCCGTCTATGGAAGACGGACGTAGTTCTGGATCCGGCCCATGGATCTTTTTTTCAAACAGAAATCAAAACATGACACAAAAAGCTGGCAGAAGGTTGTACCTGAAATAAGACTGGCTGGAGTTGGACATTATCGGAAAAAAATGGATCTTACACCTCCGTGATGCCAGACAAAATCTGTTCCAGGCGCATTCGCTATGGAAAGCGCAAAGATTCAGTGTGTCCAAAACGTATGGAATCATTTCATACTTAACCACAACACAGTCCAACATACACACGTGTGGCCCGTTCACTTTCACAACTTTTCACAGCTTATATAAAACCAATTTTTCCTAACTTGAAATGCATTATCTTGTCTTAAAATACAGTATAGTAGTTATTATATGTCTCTAAAATAAAATAAAAAAAATCACCCAACAAGCTAAGCCGTTAAGAGTCAGAAGATCTTACCAAATCGGCAGACACGGCGGTGGTGATGAGGGAATAGGGTCCATTCACCAACATGCCACATACAATGAGCATCACTGGGGAGAAAAAGACCAGACTTGTGACACGATGAATACAGAAAACGGTCACAGATGCCACACAAACACAACCAAGTAAACTTACCGATTGTGGCGGTAAGGCTGGTCTGCCCAAAATGGTTGTAAATGAACAGCTGGAAAGAAGGAAAACAGTGTCACAACGGAGAAAAGGTTTACCATCAAAATATAACATGGGACTTAAACACCACATGGGATTAGTTCATAAGTCTCCTTCAAATACACCAAATGGATAGTTATTTATATATAAAATGGAGAAGGTTATTGTGTGCCAGGTATTTTATTATACATATCCTCATATCATTAACATAGACAATAGCCAGTCAGTGCCTTGCCACCTTTAACTCTATAAATAACTTAGGGCCAGTCACTAATAGAATGCCATATAATTACAGGGGATATCGGCCTCTGGCGTTGGACACTCACCATGGGAGCAGTAAGAATCAGCATGGCCGCGCAGGTAATGGCCCTTCCTCCGATGAAATCAGAAATTAAACCAGCCAGGATTCCACCTGGAAGACATTTCAGGCAGTGTAAAGGTCATCAAGGCAGACAAATAGGAGCCACGGTTACTCCTTTCAGAAGGGAAGCAACACGGGGTTGCCACGGTAACCACAGTTGCCTGACTAGACATGTAGTAAGCCGAGTTACTTTGGAACACGCTTCTGTGCTATGTACATTCGGGGAGGTTTGTGTCCATAACACCTTATTTCTGTGGCTGAATCATATTTTATTTCCCTTTTTAATCCTTTCGCATGTATGTAAAAATCCATTTTAAAGACAACTGGAAAATAAAATGTCCATTTCTAAAATGTCGATAACATTGATAACAACGTGCCGGATCCTCAACTCCGGCTGACAGGGGGACTTACACAAGTCATTTGCGCAAGTCCCCTGTCTGGGAACATCTGTGCATTCCCTGTGCGCAAGTACTAAGGTACGTAATGAAGCTATGAACGTTAGTTACTTACGATGAAAGGACAGACACAGTCAGCAGCAGAGGAAGCCCCGTTATGACAGTTAAGGTAAGGTAGGAATCTGGACATGTGGGTGCACAGGAGAACGCCTAGTAGGTTGCTATTCTGTCATCATTGGATAAATACCTTTCTGTTGCTGGCTGGTTTTCAGTGTTGGTTTGCACACAACTGACAGTATGGGGGGTGCTCAAAGCAGCAGTAAAGAAGGCAATAGAACACCTGGACCTTGTGCACAAAACCAAGTTCTAATCAACATGGGCCCCGTAGCGAGAGGGACAATAATGCAGGGTAACCCTCCTTAGTGGGCGTCTGTATAGTAGAGCGGAATCAATGTGTTCACTCTCAGAGCAGAGTCTTCTTTTGGTATCGTGGACTGGGTCTTTTCCCCCGGGCTCTGAACTATGGGGGTTCTGCAGCAACATAAAAGACTGGCTGCCAATAGTTTTGAGAGACAACTTTACCTGATCCCCACCGCTACTACACCCCAGCAGCCTCAGACACAGAGCGAGAAGGAGTAGTGGAAGGGTCCTGCTAATGAATCTCAGCCCATGGTACTCGGAGATGCTGAACAGACTGCGCCACAAGAGCCGGATAGCAAGATGTAAAGAGAAGAACGAAGAGAAGACAAAGAAAGAACAAGACTGATAAACAGCACGGAGGTGGACAAGAAGCTGGAATCCTCCTTACTAGAGCCCTATTATGCCGGAATATCTGAGCATTTTATATGAAAATATGCTCTTCCAGAGGGCATTCAATGGCTTGCACAATACACAGAGTAACAGAAGCCATTTCTGCAGAGATAACGTGTTGTCTGTTGCTTCACAGCTGAATATTGAATGAAATGTCAAAAAGCTTAGACTGAATAAAATGTATTTATTATTTCACAGGAAGAGAACGTTTCTCCCCCAACTAGTGAGGTCACCTCCCCGCCAGTGATCAAACACAAATTTCTCAGTAGCGACACAGTAAATTACACAGAAAAACTCAGCTTCTCGTCAGTTATATGGCAGAAATGACATACAGGGCTCACATATGGAACAAGTAGAAGTAGTACTGGGATTATAGCAGCAGTGTATGTAGTGTTATGAAGGAGACAGTGCTGGGATTACATAGGGCTTGAGATGGAAATACAGAGTGTGGAAGGGCGAGGGGCATGAAGAGAATAAGAGCCAGTGATAATATTAGGCAGGTGTGGATACAATGAAGAATAGTAGAGGGGGAAAGGGGTTTCTCACCTATGATGCCACCAGCGTCAAACAGAGTGGACATATCACCAGCCTTCTGAGCATCAAAGTGAGCTGGAAAGAGACAACATTCACATTAACGAATCACTTCAGTGAATGACAGACTAATCATGAACGCGAATGGCTCTATATTCATATTAAATTAACAAATATCTATTACAGCAAATTCTTTCCTGGGTTAAGTAGAAAACTCCACATGGCCTATAACGTGTGTGACATCCACTGATGCTGAGGAGTCCGGGAAAATAGATCGGATTCCATCTCAGGTCACGTTGTGTACGAAGGCCGCTCATACAGAATTCATGTAAAGTTTGTTATTAAAAGGTTATTATTATCTTTAATTCCTTTTTATTCTATTTACAAAAGCACTTTAACCTTTTCTGATGTACAGGAAAAGTTATATCCCATGAATCAGGGATTATAATGTAATCCTCTCCGCTACCTCAGCCAGGAAACCCAGAGACTGCTGTACATTGTGTAACCTTCAACTAGGAGCCATGAACGGTGCTCATCATAAGGGGCAAAAAGTCAAAAGATTGATGTCTAAGGCCGTGGAAGACTATGGATAAATGACGAGCATTTGGGACATTCGCCCCTCTTGCACGGCAGCTTACCTACGTTGGAGATGTATAGAGGCAGCCAGTACAGGAAGGTGTAGCTGACCAGCTTTGCAAAGAGCAAACAGAGCGAGAATTCCACCACTCCCTGTACAGAGAATGAAGGTCAATGGTCAGCGGGGAGGACAATAGATCAGGGTACAGAGATCACAGACCATGTGAGGGAGGAGAACCCACTTACCGGGATCTTGAGGGCACCCCAGAAACTGATGGCTTGTGGGTGTTCCTTTGGTTCCTGTGGACTCCCAGAATCCTCCAGGTGATCCCCAGCCTGATTCTTCAATATGTTCTCTGTGCTGCTATTCGTCACTTGTATGTCATTCAGGTCATCCTTATCTTCATCCTGTAATCATTGTCATTGTGTGACTAGTTACACATAGCGACACATTGCTCATACTGTATGCAGAAAAAGTGTGGACTGGGGGAGAGTGAGGAGCACAATGCCCCAGCACCGGATAGATCAGCGGGTCTCTGGACAACCAGCACTGTGACATCTTGTATATATGGTGTTCCAACAATACACAGCTCTGAACACAACTCACATGCTGAACAGGAGGGGTGCAGCCAACATCATCTGGATCTGTACAGGAGAAGCACAGCAATGTTATTGTAACGGGCAGGATACAGCCTGTTACACAGTGCATACAGCCAAACAATACACAATGAGCTGGATGCCAGACATATCGATAACTATAAACCACAACATTCAGCTTAGCAGACAATGCTGTCTCCTGCTCCATCGTGTAAGAGCATCTGTACAGCCCGACACCAGGTAATGCCCACGGACACAGGGGGCCCCACTGGTTAATTTTAGGAGATCTGTGACAGAGACCGCTTTAACCAATAAAAATGGTGTGTTATGTTGGTAGAACTTCACGGCGCTCTGTGATGTAGTCAGGGGAGATTGTCCTGCATCGCACAGCAGTTGTGCTGAAGTCTCATTGTCCAGCACCGGCAGTCAACAGAAGGATAATTGGAGGGAACAATCAAGATGGAGATGGCTCTGTAAGCTGTATTACCCACAAGGGGGCGACACTTCTGACACACAAGAAACTGAAAACTTACATTCAATGAGGAAGAAGAAAGCTATGACTCCCATAGAAGCGATTATAATTCCTGGCACGATGAAGGACAGTCCCCAGGCTGAGGATACAAACGCCCCCGCAATCAGAGACCCCAGTATATTCCCAACAGCCGTGTGAGAGTTCCAGATCCCCATGATGAATCCTCTCCTGCAGACAAGACAAGCCAGGAATGAGGTTATATAGTAATCTAACCCGACATCTCTGTACAACACAAACTCCGAGCATGTAAACAGAAGGACAGCGATGACTTACTTTCCTTTCCCAAACCAGTTCCCCATGCAAGCGACCACCGACGGCCATCCTGTAGTCTGTGCCAGACCATTAAGTGTCTGAATAAGAAACACACAGAGGTTACTAATGAACGCAGGAATGTATACACCTACATCACAAGGAGGACACAAACCACACTGACGGAGGAACAAATCTATTCCTGACACAAGGTGAAATGCAGGGGC
The DNA here is from genome assembly GCA_011038615.1 of Limnodynastes dumerilii. Classification (NCBI taxonomy): domain Eukaryota; kingdom Metazoa; phylum Chordata; class Amphibia; order Anura; family Limnodynastidae; genus Limnodynastes; species Limnodynastes dumerilii. Next base: position 43,562 of record WWET01002700.1, on the reverse strand, counting down.
CACAGATACATTAGTACACTGATCCCAGAATACTTCCACAGACTGAAAGCACCTGCTAGAAATCCACTCCAGGGACCAGATTTACTAAGCTGCAGGTATGGAAAAGTGGAGATGTTAACCAATCAGATTCTAGCTCTCACCTTCCTATTACATACTAGAGAATGTCAGCTAGAATCTGATTGGCTGCTATGAACCTCTCCAGTTTCCTTTTCCGCAGTTTAGTATATTATACCCCAGCTTTATCCAAGTGGTCTAAAAAAAATCCAAATGTAGTTTGTCCCCATTGAGGACGTAATGACGGAAACTCACCTGGAAGAGTATGAAGTACCAGAGGGCATGGATGTTCCAGTAATATCCCAGACCCAGGAAAGCTGTGAGCACTCCGCACAGAACCATCCCCCCAGACAAATAATAGCGCAGGGGGAGGCGCTCCCCAAAAACACCACTGAAAAGATATACAGAGATTACTTTATGACAAGAAAAAGAGAACCTCAAGACACTCTCATATACATTTCACTTAGCACAGACACCAATCAGGGTCTCCGGTTATAAAGACAGAGGAGACGGCCATGTTGTCATCTGAACCAATACCCAGCTTATCAATTCACTAGGCGCTGGGGACAGCAATAAGGACATAGAGGACATATTGGCTAATGTGGAGAACGCGGTGTCTCGGTTTAGAAGGATTAGTGGGTGCAGCATATTATATTTCCCTTTTTACAGGTCTGTACTAAGAGCCAATAAGGATTTCTGAAAAGCCCACACAGCGCCCTGTCATATACAATGAGCCCTTCATTCAGATGGCTGTAGTACAGTAACAATAATGACAGCTTCCAAAAAAAACAATATCATCATTGTTCAGGTAAAATAAATGTCACACGTTACAGGCACCCACAAATATCAAATCTCACACTAAGCAGCTAATTATAGACGAATGCCATCGTTATAGTATATCATTATTAGGTTTTTATATAGCCCTATCAGATTGCATAGCTCTTTACAGAGTGCCAGGGAATTATAGGTGACAACAATGCAATGCGGCACAGCTGATGCGCCATACAGACACCAAACAATCAGCAACTACAGGCTGAGTCTCACAGGAAACAAGAGCAAGAGAAAGGATTGGAAAGATGTAGCCAGGATAATGGCGACCACTGTGGAATAATTCATAAACAAATACAGAGAAGGACATCACGGAGCAAAGAGATCTGGATTATTGTAATAGGAATCTGGATAAGGATGTGAATGTGAAGCCAGTCCTGACCCCCGCACACTTTACCTGCACTCCCCGCTATCGGTAGGAAATCCTAACTTAACTTTTACGACTAAGTCTGCGGCCTATATGTTGGGGATACAGCCATCGTAACTGAAGGGTACTGACGCATGTAACTTACGCTGTCGGAACATCTGGCGCATGCATCTGGGGACTTACGGAAATGAACGGGTAGAAATAGTTACCAATATCAATTTTTTTTATTTTCCGTAGCATTCCGGCAATGATGTGGCGGCTGTTTCATTGTCGGAATTTGGCCGGCCAGACCAGTAACCATATTCTATATGTAACCATTATGACATGTTCCCTGTTCAGGTATTAAATATGAAGTCAGAATCCACCCATACTCCATAGATATCACAATAGCCCAGAAAACACAGCTTATCACAACATTTACCTCTGACCAGATGTGACAGAAGAGAACAACGATAACGGAGATCATCTCTCACAGTACAAACATCACCTAGAATGTTCATAAATACTTGGGAAACATCCGTGTACATAAAGCCTCAGGGACTTTCCTGGCAGAAACCAGCTGACGGACAACCAGGAATTAGTGTCTAGAATCTACATATCACCAAAATCAGCAGAATCCTCTCCTTTACTCTACAAGAAAATATGGCATTTCCTACGACACCAATCAATCTCCAAATATTCACTTCAATACACCTTCCAATCGTACACGGAGCACGGCATCCTACCCCTCAGTATTTGGAAAGTAGGAGGAGTCTCTCATGTTAGACAACGTATAGACGGGTAGGCGATCTCTTACATAAACGGGGTGATTAAACATTTCAAAGAGGATGATTGGCAGAATCCTCTGTATATTGCTCTTCTGCTTCTTATGCCCAGGTGTAGTTCTTTATCTGTACATTATCATTTACAAAGAGAGTCCATAGACTAATGCTCAACATTCTCAGGTATAGCCAGGTGGGGGATTACTTTTCCTTCACTTATGGTAGTGAGACTGCTAAAAGAACTGATTGCCTCATGTAAATGGCATAAGTTATTTCTTAATATTTTTCATCATCGCTCTTTATCCCCTTCCCAATGATATAAAATGGGTATCTCCCCACACATACCGGTATATGCTGCCTTTCCCAGAAAGCCATTACAGCCCGCAAGTCTATACTACAAATGTGGCTGAGCTCAGAAGCCCCCTATGACTTTATTACATTTTCTATATGGAGAGGCATCCATGAATTTCATTTCCACATGGGAATCGTATTGGATGTTTCAATTAAACAACAGTTCTATACAAGCTCATACTTCTTGGTTCTTAGACAACGATTTCCCTATATGCTCTTAGGTTGAACCCATAATAACACAGAAGATGCCCAACATTGTTCTGTAATAGATGTTTACACAGAGGGTTTACTCGAGGAGGCAGAACTATTTTTGTTAGACCGTTATTCATTTTTCCAAATAAATTAACAAATGTGTTGATAATTTATATTTTTGGTCATGTATGTAGACTGCTTGTTTTGAGACCGAATACCACATATAATATGGATCACTGTTTAATATTCTCTGTATAACTGTTCAATGTCTGTGGAGATTTGTTTCCATAAGCCTTATGTAATGGAGAAAGTATGACAAGCGCCCTGATTTAGATTGAATATAAGAGAGGACAAAACCATGTTGATTTCAGGGGCAGCCAAATTAATTTTATTCAGTCATGCAGGGAAAATACTTTGCTTTTGCTTCCTACACACAGATACTGACCAGCGTTACTTTTACACTGTTATTTATCACCTCTCATCTCTAATGCTATTATATTATTATTATATTATTACACAGATAATGACCAGCGTTACTTTTACACTGTTATTTATCACCTCATCTCTAATGCTATCATATTATTATTATATTATTACACAGATAATGATCAGCGTTACTTTTACACTGTTATTTATCACCTCTCACCTCTAATACTATTATATTATTATTATTACATAGATACTGACCAGCGTTACTATTACACTGTTATTTATCACCTCTCA
>WWET01002700.1:18032-33298 GCA_011038615.1 Limnodynastes dumerilii | reverse complement strand
TTTTGTGGTGAGTACGGGAGGGGGGGGGGGGGGGGGGGGTGCCACAAAGAACGGCCCTATTTCGATAGGGCCGTTCTCTCCCAGCAGTTTTGAACTGGCTCAGATATCGATTGCTTATGCCTCGAAGAGGCATAGCTATCGATCCCTGGATTAGCGAACACGGTGCTCCGAAAGGTGAGTGGCTAAACTGATCCTAACCCTTCCCCTTATTATAACCCTAAACCTCCCTTCTCCGCAGCCTGACCCTAACCCTCCCTTCTCTGTAGCATAACCCCTAACCCTCCCTTCTCTGTAGCGTAACCCTAGGACCCCCCCTCCCCACAGCCTGACCCTAACCCTCCTTTTCTATGGTCCTAACACTAACCCCCCCAATACTAAAATGCCCCAGAGAGGTTACTCACCGGTCAGTGGCAGTGCGTTGGGCGGTATGCCGCTCACACTCACCCATTCATAAAAAAAATTGTAAAATGGCCCCCTATTCGAAATAGAGACAGCCGAAAAGTAACTTTCAGCTGTCTCTATTTCACAAAGAGGGCCATCGGACCAGAGACTGCAACCGCCATTAATAATATTAATAATTGAGCTTTTGGGTTTTTGTGCCCCAAATGCATGATTTTGCATTTCTTGCCATTATGCTGCAGTTGCCGCACTCTTGACCATTCCTGCAGTCTAGCTAGATCCCTCCTCATTTTCTGTACCCCACCTGGCGTGTCTCCCGTTACATATCATTGTGTACCCCTCCTGGCGTGTCTCCCCTGCTACATATCATTGTGTACCCCTCCTGGCGTGTCTCCCCTGTTACATATCATGGCGTCATCTGCAAAAAGAAATATTTCCCCCTCAATAACACAGGCAATATCAGCTATAAAGATGTTAGACACCTGGAATACTGTGTGGTTAGTTCAGGAGACCGTGGGATCCAGACCTACGTTCCCTTTACGTTTGCGAAGCGTATTTACGCCTTCGTAATTACTATGCGCTCCCTTAGATTCCCCTTGGTTGTACGTATTTTTGCTTCCCAAACCCTACCCAATTGCTGTCGGCCGTAATGGATGCACGCACTTACATGCATAAGCACGCCCATACGGTACGATTTAAATGCCTCACCTCGCCTTCGAAGCGTAATTACGGGTGTAAGTTACGCTGTTGATTGTAGGCTCATAAGTACGTTCAAAGTTTCTGGTTGTAACGTCTGCAGCGCACATGCAAAACATACACTAACATACACTACACTACACATACACTAACGGTTGTAGCTCTAGATCTGGCCCCATATTTCCAGAAGGATATAAATATAGAGACTGTGGAAAGAAGAGCAACCAATATGGTGCATGGCCTGTCACACACCATACAATATGATAGAAGCTTTCACATATATCAAGGCGTGTAATCAGGTACAGGGGGAAATGTCAAATAAAAAAAGTAGTATTAGAACACGAGGGCATATATAGAAACTGGAGCGCATGTGTTTAGGTTTAGGGGAAATGTGCAGGAAAATTACTTTACTGTATGGGAGGTTAATAAGTGGCATAGCCTCCCATCCGAGGTACTAGAGGATAACACAGTAGTACAAGTTAAACATGCTATGAAAAACTATAAGGATATCCTAAATCTCAAATTGAGATTCAGATTGGGACGGTATGGTGAAACGAAGTAAAAATATTGGAGACTGGATGTTTCATGCAGCTTTCATCTGCCATCACTTGCTATGTATAATCAATGTTACTTCTAGAGCAGGGATTTCGGGTGTATATAATGAACATCCTCTACACAATCATGATTCTGTTAATAAGCAGAGCCATTGCCCTTGGATGAAGTTGCTATATAGATGTATATTCAGAGAGGAGAGCTACACTGTGCCAATCAGAAAACATGATCCTCCCGATTCTACGTATATGTATTTATTATTATTACGTAGCACTTTACAGAGAATATTTCTCAATCACATCAGTCCCTGTCCCATTGGAGCTACATACTAAGTTCCCTAACACATACATACACTAATTTATTCAGCAGCCAATTAACCTACCTGCATGGTTTTGGAGTGTGGGAGAAAACCGGAGCACATGGAGGAAACACATCCAGACATGGGGAGAACATACAAACTTCACACATAAGAATATAAACCAATAACCCCCCCTACAAATGATATTACAATGTAATGAGTCACTTATTGCCAGCATTGCAGAGAAGCAGGGAGAATGCTTACTCAGGACAGCTGTGGTTTTGTTTGAGAAAGGAGATCTTGCAGTTCCTAGATGTTGTAATACGGATAGAGAATAGCCCAGGAAGACAATGGTCACAGGCTGATCATTTAAAGAGACCTTTCCCCACTCAAAGCCTGAGACTCAGCTGAATGACTGCGGAGATGGCAGCAAGACTTCCCTCCCCACCAGAGCCAAGCCCAAGACTAAAACAAAGATGTCTGTAACGCTCCCAGCACAAGGCACATGGCTGCAGGAACATCTGTGCACTCAGCACCCCTCCTAACCAGGCAGTGCATTACAGTATCATTGCTGTGCGTGCCTTAACTAACGGCTTGTATTGCCATTCATTCTATAAACACTTATGGAGATTTCATGTTTGCATTAGACTGAACTGTGTCAACACTGAAGATTTCTTCATCCGCTGCAGGATTACTTTAAACATTGCCCTGTGCATCCTCATTGAGTGTAAGACGCGGAGCATGGAGTGAGTTCTGCTGCACCAGACATTCTATAATGCATTTATCTTTATGTAGCTACTGAGATTCTCTATGTTGTTACAGTCTGCAGAGACACAAGAGGGAAACCAGTCCCTTTCTATAAAACACACTGTCCTGTCTTATATTTTGCATGCAGAGAATGTCATATAAATATATGAGAAATAGATCAAAAAAAGTTTTCTTTTTTAAAAGTAGAATAAGAGCATAGAGGAAAGGGTAACCCCACCACACAGTCAGTACAGGCTTCTGATTCATTGTGGTGTCTGTTCAGCATTGTCCCTCAGCTGATCACAGTACAGCCAGCAGCCCTACCCCTACACATCCCCCCATGCAGGACAATGACCTCTTACCAGTTGTCCCTGGACACAGCACGCATCAGTCTAATGGCTGGAGCTACAGAGGACCTCATGGTTACAGGAGGTGGGGGAGTCTTGCAGAGAAGCTGGGTCAGGGTCCTGGGAACAGTTAGTATTGATGGGGTGGATCACTGTGTGCACAGAGTCACATCTCTGTGACTGTGGTCCAGGGTTTTATACTGCAGCTTACACTCCCAACATCAACATACAATGAATGGAAATTAGTACACACCATGTGACAACAGCAGTCATGTGATTACAGGGGGTGGAGATGAGCAAAAACCCCTCACCCATCATTAACCCCTGCACAGCCTGGGCACTCAAGACACTTTACTTATCACACTGTGTTTACAGCTAATCACACAGAGGAGCCTTGTCTAATAATAGTAAGTACGCATTACACAATCCCATTGCTGAAATTTATACAGCTCTATGGCAGAGAAGAGCAACTTAATGCTGTTCAGCAGTTGTTGAGGGGATGCTGGGACTTTTAGTTCCAAGACAGCTGAAAACTGATTGGCCCATAAAAAAAAGAGTGTTTTATTATACTGTAAATATATAAATCATCAGATTCTCTCTCTCTCTCTCTCTCTCTCACAGACAGATGCACTCTTCAGTCTGTTAAGTCACAAAGCAGTTTACATCCATGGAGGTTTCAGAGGTCCCACAGCCTCTTTCCTCAGGGTACTATGGACTGGAATCAGTTGCGTGTTTGTGCAATGCGGATGCGTACAAAACATTTAAATACGAGCGATTCAAAGCTGCGCATTTGCACATAAAAAATGGCTTTGCATCTCACATATCTTGCTTTCTACCCTTTCTACCCTTTCTACAATGCGCAAATGGATGCGCATCCATAGATATGTTTAATTTTCCAATTAAGCAACACTATGTGCGCAGGTCTGAAGGTCAAAAACTCAAATATTTATATTCTATTTTGTGTTGAGAAAGTATTATGTTAGATCGTTAACAAGTATTACATTTAATCATTTCACATTTCCAAAAGTGAAACCTTTAACATTATTTTTTTTATTAAAAAACGTTATGTATATTGTATTCTTACAATTGATAGCAAACAAACAATACATTTTTCATTAAACTCTACACAAACTTTTATCATTAACAAACTTTTTTTTTTAAACAATCTTAAAATGTATTGTACATCAAAAACATAAAACAAAACCTATCCAAACTGTAACAATAAATATTTAAAATTTACACTTGTATAATGCTTTTCAAAAACAGATAAATAAACCCCCAAAAACAATTTTTATGGCCAAATAAGAATATTTTTGTTACAATGTTAAATAAAACAGAAACACAAAATAAGCCATTTTTAACATTGAAACAAACAAATGAAAAAGAAAAACAACAGTTAAACACTCCAAAGTATTACATATCTGTTAGCATAAAAACACACCTCTGGAAAAAGGAAAACAACAGTTGGCAATGCAATGCGCATATTCACAGAGAAGGAATAATATATGTTAGTTTCTGGTATTCACTATTGCTAATCATTTGTGTGACAACATCTAAGGTAGAGCTTTTACAAAAAAACACAACTTGCACCAGGTCAGGGTTGGTGTTAAACGCCCAGAAAACACATTACCATAGTTTAAAACGCCCCTTTTTGCATGTCTAAAAAGCCGGATTCATAAGCACACGGAGACGATCTGTTGCGCTAGAAGAATGAGTGGCTCGCGCATTTGGCACATGCGCACTTGGGAAAATCCGCTATGCATCCATGAAATTTTTGCACAGATACGCAATTCTGAATCAGGGCCTATATCTGTCTATCTATATACACAAATCCATAAGAGTGTCACGCTGAGATTTAATGTATAGTAAAAAAGACACTAGACCTTTATTGTGCAAGTACCAGGTATATGCACCTGTGCATTATACTGTTACTATCTCTCTGTCTCTCTCTCTCTCTCTATATATATATATATATGGAAACCTGACAATGAATGTGAGAATCCAATAATAATATGACAACAAAAATAATCCTTAAAGCATTAAAAATGCAAAGATTATGCAACAATACCTTAATAATAAAAAATCTAGAAAGCAAATTTTCACAAATCGATAAAGAATAATATGCAAATAAATACTAAATGTCAGTCCATAAAGCAAAATATAAAAAAATGTAGAGAAAAGAAATGAGTCACACAGTAGTATAACACCAGAAATAACAGTGGCTGAAAATAGACAGAAACATTCTGTAGGGGAAAGATTTGGGGTATTTAAAGGTTTTCTATTTAGTGTCTTCCTGCCCTGAAGAAAGAGGTTCTGCCTCTGAAACGTTGGTGTATCGCTCAATAAATTCTTTTACTGTTTTGCAACATTTTCGTCTGAAGAGTGCATGGCATCTGGATTCTCGTTTACTTACCCTGATTGCACCTCAGCAAGTTTGCCTATTTACTTTGTGGAGTGCCGTTTTCCTGCTATATATATATATAGGTAAAGTAAAGGCATCCTGCAGCAAGGGCTCTGATTCTTACAGCAGATTATGGGTCTATAGGTGATTCTGGGTAGCTCCTCTCCCGTACCCCCTGATATTAGGGGAATGGGGAAGGGTACATACTGTAAAGGTGGATTCACACTACAGTTCTTCAAACGATTGGATGATTGGAATTTCCATTCAGCCTTGTATACTCTACACACAATTTTAGGTTGAGATTTCATTATTTAATCGTTTGATTGGTAAAATGAAACTGTTGAAAAGATAGCATCGAACGATTTAATGCACATTGCAGTGTTTAGGCGTGATCGTTGTGAACATTTGGTCTGATTGGAATGATAATCGTTAGTAAGTGTGTGCACAGCTTAAAGAGAAGCGACCAAAACACCCCACTGCTAATGGTCAGCCTCGGGTACCAGACAGTGGGGGGGTCACGACCTGGAGGAAATTAGATTTTATAGTGCTACTTTTTGTGGAAAATAATTATGTTTAAAAACATTTTTTTCTCCCACTTTAAAATAAACATTTTTATTAGAAAAAAACCTCCCAAAACCAGACCACAAAAACCGCATCACCTTCTGAGGCGGGGAGTGGGATGGCCTGCAGAAAGCAGTGTGTCATGGCCTCTGTATAGGATCCCTCACCAGAAGGCACGCACCTTCTGCTCAGCAAATACACATTTCATGCTAACTTTATAAAAGGGAGGGCAGACGCCTGTGCTTTAAAACAAACCCTGGGCTCGGCGTACTCATTGCACTGTACAGGCTTTCCTGATATCACAGATCATGGGGCCATGAACCCACTCACAAGCACACACTTACACGCACACCTGTGCACACACACACCCAGAGTGTCCATGTGCCTGTATGGTCGTCCAGACACTCTCCTGGCACTGCCATAGACGTATCCTAGAAAGCCTCATAGGAACGCTGGTGGAGGAGATCTTGTAGATAATATAGCAATAATGGCATATAAACCATCTACTCCTTAAACATCTATTTGCAGATGAACATTAGAAGCCTGTCTTATGCCCTATGCCACGGATAAGCTGTATGACTAGCCCACACAGTGCCGCACCAGCCAAAATATAGAAATAGCACTTAAACAGAGACTAAGGTGCAACCCAGGACCCCTCATCTAAATAATCAGAACAAAGAAGACACTTTTTTCTATTAAAAGTTGATGTTTTAGTACGTATATAAAAAAAAAAAAAATAGACTCGAGCTTGGTGGATTCGGCTGAGAAAAGGTTATTTCCAGAGCGCTATAACCATCAGACACTGCTAGTCTGTAACAATTGCAAATAGAAAGGAAAAAAATAGCGCTTCCATTTTTTTCGATGTTTTAGTACGTATGTAGTGCTGTCTCTATCTTTAAATGATGAGTGCATCCATTAGAACCCGCATGTGGAAGTTGTCTATATTTGTTTGCAACCTACCTCTTGTGTTTTCTTTAAGCTGTATGACTGTTGCTGGGTCTTGTATTTATAAACCCCTAGAAATCCTAAAAAATTAAAACGTTCAAAATGGGCTTCGCAGAGGGGGCGGGTTTAGCAGACGGCTTCCCGTGTGTATTATTTCTCCTGCTCCCCCCTCTATATTACAGTATAGACGTGCCTGATTAACGCCACCCTCTCCACACAGCCGATCTGCTCTCACACTTCACAACTGGAACTAAATTTGTTGCTGTTGTTGATTGTTAAAAATAAGAAGATTATAAAATGCAATAAAACAATGACATGAGTATTGGTATGATAGAACATGTTTATGGGAGCGTACACGCTAATATTAGCATACCTACTAATATGATATTGGACCAAATGGTCATTTATGGTGTGACTGCAAAGAGGTGAAAGTGCTGCAGTGAGGACCCAGCTTTACATTACAGGAATATTATTATCTCTTCATTATATAGCTCGGTGCTTTGCAGAGAACAGAAGACATTCACATCCCAATTGGAGCTACATACTAAGGACCCTAACACATACATACACAAACACTATGGTCCAATTAACCTACCAGTATGGCATGTGGAAGGAAACCCACACAGACACAGGGAGAACATACAAACTCCACACAGATAAGGCCTAGTCTGGGAATTACAATGCTACTCACCGAGCCACCATGCTGTCCTATATTTCTTCTCTGCTTTATGCTAACAATAAAATAATGGCATGCAAAAGACATCAATATATTTAGTACCCCCCCTCACACTGCAAAATGGTTTAGCTGAACTGTACACTTGCTCGTTTTGCCCTTAATCTCAAACTCTGGCTCAGCCCCATAGACCATCGAGGAAGAAACATCCCTCACACAGAGACATAGAAACTGTTTTTGTCATGTTCAGCACTTGCTGGAGGAGCTAAATACTGTGTTTACTGGCAACTTGTTTATTCTGCACTTTCTACCTTTACAACTAACCTTCCTCAAGGCTATATCCTAAGGGCTCTATAACAATGACCGGTCTGCACAACCATTGGGCTTGGAATTTTTACACCACAACTACTGCCTCTAAAAACAGAATCTTAATGAGTTTAATTGTTGATATATTGTTCCCACAATAGTTTGTTTACTACCAAATTTTAGTAGAGCAAACGGAAAAAGCTGTCAACTCTAAACGACTCTAAAGAACCACCAAAAACTCTACATTAGGTTGTCAACAGACATAGAATTTATATCAAATGAAGGTTTCCACTTACAGTTGCCTGATGCTGTTGTTAATCCAGATGATTGTTGTACAGCTCTCGTTCTGATATTGCTATGGGGTGATGATCCTTCAAACCACGAGGGGACAACACTGATTGCCTGGCTGCAATTATTCAGAAGTGTAGGCGAAGCATTGCAACAACAACGAAAACATTGAAGAAATTTGCCAAATTGAAAATAATGATAAAAAAGTTTCAGACTGTTGTTCCGGTGTGTAGTATGCGCTACCGCCATAACCGTAAGGACTTAAAGGCCCAAATCCAGACTTAATAGCGACAGCTAATTTACGCGTTCTGTATGCTGTGTAAACGCACTGCGAATGTCACGCATTGTAACTCTGATCATACGTAACTATGTACGAAATGGCGTGACGCGTCTACACAAGCCTAATATACGCATTGCGGGAGGCATTTAAATTGTACAGTACGGGCTTTGTTTAGCTCTTATGTACAACCAGAGATACGCATAAAATAGCTAAGTTACGTGTGTGTGAGGGGAGTGCATTATACTTAGGAGCGCGTAACTCAAGTGCGCTCCCGTACGTAAAACGATCTTAAGTCTGGATTTGTCTACGCTGTGTAAATCTGGCGGTGTAAACGCACTGCGAATGTCACGCATTGTAACTCTGATCACACGTAACTATGTACAAAATGGCGTGACGCGTCTACACAAGCCAATATACGCATTGCGGGAGGCATTTAAATTGTACAGTACGGGCTTTGTTTAGCTCTTATGTACAACCAGAGATACGCAAGGAAAACATAAAATAGCTAAGTTACGTGCGTGTGAGGGGGATTGCATTATACTTAGGAGTGCGTAATTCAAGTACGCTTCTGTACGTAAAACGATCTTAAGTCTGGATTTGTCCCTTTGACTGCCAGTACATGATTAAACCTGGAATACACTTTCAGATAATGGTCAAGTAATGAAAAAAAAACAAAATCCTTTTTTCAAAATCCTCTCCCTCCCGAGTCATATAGTGAGCAGTGTTTCCATCCTTCGTGGCCTTTATTAATGCACATTTAATGTATGAAATGGCTGCTAGGGATTCTGCAATATTTTGTGGGAAGGAGCATCACCCACCCGGGTAAATGTGAAAGGCAATAACGCTTTTCCATTAAGAATATGTTCAGGTACAGGTCCTGTTCTTCCTTCCATATGTGTGACTATTGTTTTCCTATGTCTTGTCTATAGTTTATATTTCAACTATAAAGTGCATTACCCTCGTTATAGCTGAGGTTCTCCTTCGCACACTGCCCTATGCCGGGAGAGGTTGTGGTGGTGTTTGTTTGCAAGATCTCTTTGCTGATTTCATATTATGAACCTTTTAGATTGAACTCAAAATGAAAAATCTGATATTTTAAGCTTATATGTTGAACATTAACTACTGAATCACTTCAACTGAGGACTTTCTTATTAATCACACAAAAAAAAATCCTTTTTAACATTGCATTCTGAAATTATTGTAAATTTGTGTTTAAAGTATTCTTGGAAATGAATGCAATCGATATAAATTAATAAGTTGGTGAGATTAAAACCTTGTGGATGGAGGTTGTCCTCTCAGTATTCATATATTTTTTTTATATTATATATTTTTTCTTTATCATTTGTTAGGATAATTTTTAGGCAGTGCTGGTTATTTGTTATCGTTTTTTCTCTTTGTACAGTTCTTTTTGGGTTTCATTAACTATGAACCAAGCAGCTGAGAGGGTACGTGTTTTTTCTTATTGCATCTTGGCTCCTGCCCCTCGGTTCTGTAAGCCTCTTTATCTTCAATTGCTTGTCACTTGTTGAATGCCTCAAAAGTTTTTCATTTTTGCAGGACAGATGTGGCATATTGTGACATGGGCTGGGGTGTTTTTATTTTTGCATGCTCTCTTAGTTGGGTGTTTGTGGATGTTCTTCCTACGAATTACAATCAACATTCCAATTCAAGCAGGTATACCAAATTTTTGGTGTGGTTTGTAATAACTTTTGACCATATTTGTCTTTTTGCACACTATGGGGCTGATTCAGAGCCGCACTTACACCTTTTTTTATGTGCAAGTGTAGACTTGAGCAATACCATTTTTAACTGGAAGGGGGCAATTTTAAATTGTTAAATTAAGAGGTAAAGTTTCTTAGCTCAACTCTATTTTATAGAATAAACATTAAGCTCTACAGTATGTGAGTTCTATGTGTAACAGTAAAGAATTTTCCTGCAAGCAAAAGATTTTACAATAATATACAAAAGAAAAAAATATTAAAAAATTAACAAATAGTATTATAAATAATCAGATCAGAAAAAACTCAACTGTAACACTCTGAATAAAGACTTTCCCTCTTTAGTGGAGATATCAACTCAAACTGGGTTTAGGATTTACTGGGATCCTGTGCCAACTTCTGCAGAGACTAAAATACCAGCCTGTATGACTCCATCAAGATGGGGGTAGGTCGGGGCAAAGGTGAGGGTCTGATCATAGACTTTTCTCAGATGGGCAGACTAATGATAGTGGATGTGTCTTACAATACCCATACAGAATTTGGGTCTTGTTTCTCCAATCAGGAGTAACCTACAGTCAGGTAAGTACACGTACGCTAAGACATGCTATATTTGCGCAATAACATCAATAAACACATTATCCAATAATAGGGAGAAAGAAAAAAAACACACAACAAACAATGAAAAACCAAAACAGTGCAACACATGCAATATTCTGAGCACGGCAATAAAAGCAGAGGCTGTTTTGTTTTTATCATTTTAATAAAATGTTATGAGTGTCATTTAATTATTATATTGGTTTAATTAGCTGTACTTCCTTCCTTGGAACCAAGTTTTGGCTTTAAATTGTTTCAAACAATCTTCTTTATTGCACTTTAAAGCCAAGAATCCATATATAGAGAAAAACGATTACAGTGCAATTCCACACGTGAATCTTTACTGAAGTGTGACGTTATGTAACTACTCAATACAAAACAAAGACAACAGACACAGTGATAAAACACGGAGACACCTGAAACATTTACTGCTGGAAGAAGAATGTAAACGAACAATGGAAGGAAAAAGTTACTCAACAAGAAAAGCAGAAGACACTGCAACATTACAGAAAACACTAATAAACAACCACACAAATATCATAGTCCTATATAACACACTGCACACAATTTAACTCAGCTGGACAGCTTTGTGTGTACACAGAAACTAATGACCCGCTCCGCTATTGTGGAGTTATCACCTCACAGGGACCATGACAAACACCAGCCACGTACAGGAAGGAGAAGTAGCCGCAGCCGTCAGTAGGTCATCAGATTGAGGACAGGCCACCAATAGCATAGGTAACAACCAAATTCCCACCAATCAGAATGTTCTTATAAGAAAATATAGCTGTGACAGATTCTACATCTGCACCTTACTGGCCAGCATAACATGTATGATGGAGGAAGCCATATTCCTCTGATCTTGTTCAATATAACCTATGCACTGCACTATAATCACCCAATCACTATACAGTGTGTGGCCAGGATAACATGTATGACGGAGGAAGCCATATTCCTCTGATCCTGTACATTATAACCTATACACTGCACTATAATCACCCAATCACTATACAGTGTGTGGCCAGGATAACATGTATGATGGAGGAAGCCATATTCCTCTGATTCTGTACATTATATTCTATATCACCCAATCACTGTACAGTGCGTGACCAGGATAACATGTATTACAGGGGAAGCCATATCCTGTACAATATAACCTATGCACTGCATTTAGAGCCCCTACCAGAAGTAACAAGATGCAATGTGTGTCGCAAAGTGAGGGATGAAAGTGAATGACATAGCTGAATGCAGGAAAAATGCGGTTTTATCTTCTTTATTGTTAGCAATTACGGAACAGCTTCATAATAAACCTCTAAATTTAGAGTTAGGCTAATAAACAACACCTCACAGCTTATTATATACACTCATACCTAAAGTCTGAATCACTCAGAATTACAACAACCAATAAATACTCAGACACTGATTACTAAAGATTAGCGAACGGCTCGATGACGCGAGGAGCTGACGTTACAGGCGGAGAATCTGGTGCTGGCGCTTCCATCCCACGTGTCTCGAGAGGAGAGGACGGACTGCAAAGCCCGAGTGTAAGCTGACCATGAAAAACAAAACATTCAGGTGAGTAACAAACAAGAGAGAGTTTCAATTATAGCACATGTATCGTATCCCAGCAGTCTTATTAAGTGTTAGCTCCCCCCTCAGGTGTCAGACTGCGATATCACTTGTAGGAGAAGCCAGCGGTGACCCGCGGATGACACGCACATGCATTACTCTCTACCTTGTGGGTTCTTGTAAAACATGCAGTTATTTGCACAGGTGTTGGGATGTGCATCCCAAAAATCCGGACCACAACAGCACAATGGGGGCAACTCAATGTCATGAAGCATCAGCTTGTCCTTCATCTGGGCCCGCAAAGCCTCCACGTATCTGGAAGGTATAAGATAAGAGAAGGCGCTGGGGTTTACATGTTATCATGGTTACGTAACACTGTCCGCAATGACCATCAGATAATTACTGATAGCAGTTACTATTCTTAGTGCTGGTAAGACGGTGACAACCAAACACTAATAGTTCCATAGAAAACACCATAAACCTGTCTTTATGCAAATATCCAGCAGGTTACCGGTTATGCTCTTTGGTTTTCTGTGTTCGCGCTCTCTGTTTTTGGGTGTTCTCCTGCTCCTGGAGGATGTCCAGCTCGTGAGACGGTCTCTGCATGTTAGGGTGCGCAGCACTGCACAGCCTCTGCTCCTCCATTTCACGCTCCGCTTCTCTCTCCTTCTTAATTCTATAAGGAAAGAAAGTCTCTATATAAGTACACATTTTACTTGTGCCAAAGAGGACGGAGAGGAGACGCCTGATTGGTGCTAGCCAGGGGAAGCTCAGGTGGTTTGGTTTGTCTCATGGGACATCCATTAGGAAGGATACAAATGAAAGAGCAGTCACTGCTTACACTAATGTAGTAAGGTGCGATATAGATGGCCGATTAATGCTTCTACAACGCCCTTACCTGAATATTTTCCTCTCGTGTTCTTTCTGTCTCCGTGTTTCCTTCACTTGCTCTCGCTCAATGTCCATGAAAAGCCTCCTGTACATTAGGTACTGGTTTTGTCTCTAAGAAACACAAATACAGAGAAAAAGAAATGTATATAGAACAGATAATAATGGTCACACATACCAATAGTACAGTCATTACAACAATAAATACATTTATATAATTCATCTTTATTGGAGTTCACGTATATCAACACAGACAGTCAAAGTCATCAATAAATAATAAAACAATGATGAAACGTAAGATAGAAAATAGTTACGTAATAAATATGACATTATTATAGCATGGAATTCTCAAGCAGACATAACATACCCAGTGCTACACAACCTCAACTGTCATATACACCAAATATATATATATTAAGCTCAAGTCAGCACTCCAATGAGTAGAAAAATGTGAATACTTTTATTAAATATCAACAAAAAATAAGACTAACAAGGGAAATATAAAAACGGTAAAACCCCCATATCATGACAGCTGTCCAATGACACCAAAGCTCACTCAGTACATGAAACAACAGCTCACTCAGTACATGAAACAACAGCCCAAATGGAAGGATGCCGGTAAATATTGAATAATTGGTGAAAACATATAGCAATAGAAAAATTCACAACATAATCAGAGCCCAGCATCTGGAGGCAATGGGCTATCTGGTCAAATTCACAAAGGACAGAACCTAGCATCGGCAGGCAGCTCAATAAAGAAGGTCTGTCATCCAGGACACGATATCAGCTTCAGCAGAGTCCTAGACATGGAGGAGCAGAGGAACAGCCATCGTGGAGGTGAGGTAAGTACAGGCCCAAACTTACCTGGGGCCTGTACTTACCTCACCTCCATGAACTTATCTGGGGCCTGTACTTACCTCACCTCCATGATGGCTCCACGAAAGTATGTGAAGTATTTTCACTTATTGGTTTACAGGGTGACAGCCATGTATATATAATATAGTCGCCCTACACATCTCATTGTACAATACATAGCCTGGTATGTAGGCCAGGACCATCTATAATAGCTGGGACAGGGATGCTCTGGTGGACACGGCCAGGCACAGTAGACTTGTTCTGGCGATAAGGATATTATCCCTCCAAGCTGTATAATTATAGAACACTCAAAATCCAACCTATCCCCTCTGCACAGTGTGTATTGCGTTTATACACAACACCAGGTAATTACAGGGCCTCCATGCAGATGTTTGTAGACACAGCAGCTTTGCAGGATCTAGCCAGCCCTCCTCACACACTCACAGGCTTGGCTGAGCAGCTTGTTATCATAGTTTACACACTAAAATTACTTTTCAAACACACATTTCAGTTAAACACAATAAAACAAACATCGTGTGCTGGCCTGTGCTGTTCAGGTAATAATGTGCAGGTTCTGTAAAATGGAAATTCCTGGAAAGGGAAAGGCCTAAACAACAAGGGGGACTAACTACCGAGTCACCACACACACAGGTGTGTCTGCCCCGTGTACACCCTAACCTAGAGAAGGAAGGTGACATGCCTCTATGCTACAGGTCAGACAGCGTCACCTTAAACAGTCTACACAGACAGCACTGAAGGAGACTGTAGGGGATTGGACTCCATTACAGACAAAAGCCTTCCTGCCCAAAAAACGCCAGCTGAATAAAGTCATCAGAGAGGGCAGAAACATGGAGCCTCTCATCAGAGCACAGGGTTCTGTACTTGGATCAGTGCTATTTAATATCTTTATAGGTGATATTGCCTGTGGTATTGAGGCGAAAATATGCCTTTTTGAAGAGGACACAAAGTTATGTAACCGGGTAGACACGCCAGGTGGGGTACAGAAAATGAGGGATGATCTAGGTAGACTGGAGGAATGGTCAAGAGTGCGGCAACTGCAGATTAATGCCAAAAAATGCAAAATCATGCACTTGGGGCACAAAAACCCAAAGGCTCAATATTTCCTTAATGCAATTACAATCTACGGAG
>WWET01002699.1:203697-218435 GCA_011038615.1 Limnodynastes dumerilii | reverse complement strand
TCTTCTGGCCCTGTCTGCTGCCACGCAGCAAAGCTCCACCTTCTGACTTCGGCCTCTTCCGGCCACTTCTCCTCTCTTCCGGCCCATGCGGTGGATTTTTAATCCAACTGCAGGGGCTGATGGGATTGGTGACGTGGTGAGCCCTGATTGGCTCACAACGGCACCGCAATGCACCCTGGGCGCTGCAGGGGTGCCTGGGTGCAGTGCTGCGGTGAGCCCGCGCCATGTGACCAGCTGGCAGCCAATCAGAATTGATTGGCTAACAGCCGGAGTTCCTAGAGCTCCGCGCTGCCGTCCCCCACCATGCTACTCACATATACACAAATACACAAAAATACACCCCAGCGGAGAGTGGGTGATAGAATCTTAAGTAGTCATTGGATGGTGCATGGTGCTAGGACCTAGGCATGCCATGGAAAGCAAGATATTGACTACATTGAGGTCATAGATAACTAATGCTCACTGCCTTGATCTTTTCAGCGCAAGTGAGTTTTTACTCTTTTTTTGTCACATCTGCTGCAGATATATCCATTCAATTATATCTTATAATGCAAGTCCTTGGTTGTTAATAGAAAATCTCTAAGATTTGTACTTCACTTGTTAAAATTCTTAACCCTGCTTATTATAAATTAAAACTGTTATAGTAAACTAATGCATAGTTATTTAATAAAAGAATTATAATAGCCATGCTCACTGAAGCCAGCATTGAAAGCCTTTGAATTACAGGAAACTCCGTGTTGGAAAAACAATGGGAAGTAAGTATATGGAAGACAGGTAAGCATTGTGTCATACATGATATTGTACGTGACTTTACTATGAAAAACTACTTACAATTTGGCTTTTTTAAATTCTCTTTCAAGACCTTTTTAAATATTAAAAATGTTCCTATATTTTTCTTTCACTTTTCTATCCATGCTAAAGTTCATTGCTAATTTTGGTTACCATTGGTAACATTAATTCTTATAGCATATGTAAAAATTTGTTTAGGAGAGATTTATATTTTTCCACTATTCTCATTACAGTGTTAACATTAGAGATGAGCGCCAACCCCTATATTCTGTTTCTGGCTAAACCACCCTGAAATGTTTTGGTTTTAGTTTGAGATTCTTTGAACTTTTTTTAACTGCTAAAAACAGCAAAAATTATGAAATTTTAATGTATTTTTGCTCCCACATTATTATTAATTGTTTTTTATAAAACATACTGTACTTGAACAATACAGAAAATACATGATTTTGTGTTGGTTCACCATAGGTCCCAGCCAGCCCAGGCTGTATTAATATCTTAGGCTTGTTGGCGCTTGTAGTTCTAGATTATGGTGTGGGTCCCCGGAAAGAACAACCCTATTTCGATAGGGCAATTTCCTCCCAGCCAGTTCGATTGCTTATGCCTCGATGAGGCATAGTAATCGATTCATGGCGCACCAAACACGGTGCTCCGAAAGGTAAGCCTGAAAACTACCCCAACCCTTTCCCTAATTCTAACCCTAATCCTCCCCTTCCATTACTCTAACCCTAGCCTTCCCTGCAGCCTGACCCTAACCCACCATCTCCCACAGCCTGACCCTTATTCCCTCTTCCCTTCAGCCCCTATCCTAACCCTCCATCTCCCGCAGTCTGACCCTAACCCTCCCTCTCCCGCAGCCTGACCCTAACCCTCCATCTCCCGCAGCCTGACTCTAACTTTCCCGTGGTGTGGGCCCTGAGGTAGCGGCGGCGACAACTGCGGCGGTGTTTTCGAAAATGAATGGTTGAGTATGCCGATCGGCATACTCACCCATTCTGAAAAAAAAATTCTAAAATGGAGGGGTATTCGAAATAGGGATATCCAAAAAGGAACTTTTGGATGCCCCCATATCAGAAACCCTCATTCTATGCGAGGAATGCAACCGCTAGATTAGTACTACAAGTGCCAGCATGTACTGACACCAAGGGCCTGCTGCGGCCTATAGGGCATTAATGCAATATATAAAAATGGCGGACATATAAAATTAAATAAATAAATGGAAATACCCATGCTGCCCAATTTTATAAATAGAGCTTGCAGCCAGCATTTTTTTTCATTCTGCACCGGGTGCTCATTTTAGAAGGATCTGCTTGTGTAATTTAAAATGTTTTTTTTTGTCTGACAAGCATGTTACAGTGGATGAAAAGCTTACAAGCCTCTACATGTGAAGACCTTGGATATTAGTAGTTTACTATTTATTTATGTTTTATTTATTGTTTTATTTATTTTATTTTATTAGGCTGACCCATTTTTATTAAATGTATTGCTGCACGACAGGCCTCAGCAGACCCAGTATGTCAATGCATGCTGTCACTTGTAGTAGTACAGGCACTAGGATGCCCAGTGGCATGCTGGTGTATGTAGTACTATCCGCACCAGCATGTCCAAGCTTTTATGCTTGCTGGGACCTGTAGTGCATAATACAAAAATGTTTTTCACTGTATTTATTGGGAGGGAGGTTCTTTATTTACTTAAATGTTTGTATTTTATTTATTTACTTGGATTCTGCATAAGAACAGGAAAGTCTTATACAGAAATGTGCAAAATGGTGTTTCGCTTTGATTTGGGATCTGAATTTGGTGGGAAATCTCAGTTCGACTCAGTACCCTCAAAAAAATCTCTAGTAAATTTTTACATTATTTATCAAAGTATTTTTTAGCATTGTCAATGAAAAGAAAGATGTTAAGTTTGTTGGTACAAGAAGTCTTATAAATAAATATTTGCAATGAGTACCAACTTCAATGTATTTCCCGGTATCATTCATTTATACATTAAGCAATCTAGGAAAAAATAAAAAAAGAGAAACATATACACAGAAAGCTGCAATAGGAAAATTTAAGCATTAGAGAAAATTGGTAGATTTCCTTAAATTCCCAATGGATACTGTTTTAAAAACTTGTTCTTCCTTCTAGTCAGCCTTATATTGGCGTGCAGTAGGCAGTAAAGAATAAATTGTTATTGAGATGTGTACCCGATGTAACTTTAGAATTAGTTAAATAACAGGGGCCAGATTTACTAATTGCGATTTTTCAAAATCGCCAAGTTTTATAGTATTTAGTGGTGATTTTAAAATCGGTGAATTTACTATTTGAAAGTCATGCCAAAATCGCCAGAGATGATGGCATTTAAAAATCGCCATTGTTAAAATCGCCACAATACAAATTCATGGGCATGTTGCTGCTTGTTGAATAAATTATTTAAGAATCGGCATAAGTCTTGTGGATTATTGATTATTACATCGGGCATGTGGCTTAGTGATTATTACATCGGGCATGTGGCTTATTGATTATTACAGCAGGCATGTGGCTTATTGATTATTACATCGGGCATGTTGCTTATTGATTATTACATCAGGCATGTGGCTTAGTGATTATTGCAGCGGGTATGTGGCTTATTGATTATTACAGCAGGCATGTGGCTTATTGATTATTACATCGGGCATGTGGCTTATTGATTATTACATCAGGCATGTGGCTTAGTGATTATTGCAGCGGGTATGTGGCTTATTGATTATTACAGCAGGCATGTGGCTTATTGATTATTACATCGGGCATGTGGCTTATTGATTATTACATCGGGCATGTGGCTTATTGATTATTACATCGGGCATGTGGCTTATTGATTATTACATCGGGCATGTGGCTTAGTGATTATTATAGCGGGCATGTGGCTTATTGATTATTACATCGGGCATGTGGCTTAGTGATTATTATAGCGGGCATGTGGCTTATTGATTTTTACAGTGGGCATGTGGCTTAGTGATTATTATAGCGGGCATGTGGCTTATTGATTATTACATCGGGCATGTGGCTTATTGATTATTACATCGGGCATGTGGCTTATTGATTATTACATCGGGCATGTGGCTTATTGATTATTACATCGGGCATGTGGCTTATTGATTATTACATCGGGCATGTGGCTTATTGATTATTACATCGGGCATGTGGCTTAGTGATTATTATAGCGGGCATGTGGCTTATTGATTATTATATCGGGCATGTGGCTTAGTGATTATTATAGCGGGCATGTGGCTTATTGATTTTTACAGTGGGCATGTGGCTTAGTGATTATTATAGCGGGCATGTGGCTTATTGATTATTACATCGGGCATGAGGCTTATTGATTATTACAGAGGGCATGTGGCTTAGTGATTATTATAGCGGGCATGTGGCTTATTGATTATTATATCGGGCATGTGGCTTTGTGATTATTACAGCAGGCATGTGGCTTATTGATTATTGCATCAGGCATGTGGCTTATTGATTATTACAGCAGGCATATGGCTTAGTGATTATTATAGCGGACATGTGTCTTATTGATTATTACAGCGGGCATGTGGCTTATTGATTATTAAATCGGGCATGTGGCTTATTGATTATTACAGCGGGCATGTGGCTTAGTGATTATTATAGCGGGCATGTGGATTATTGATTATTACATCGGGCATGTGGCTTATTGATTATTACATCGGGCATGTGGCTTAGTGATTATTATAGCGGGCATGTGGCTTATTGATTTTTACAGTGGGCATGTGGCTTAGTGATTATTATAGCGGGCATGTGGCTTATTGATTATTACATCGGGCATGAGGCTTATTGATTATTACAGAGGGCATGTGGCTTAGTGATTATTATAGCGGGCATGTGGCTTATTGATTATTATATCGGGCATGTGGTTTAGTGATTATTACAGCAGGCATGTGGCTTATTGATTATTACAGCGGGCATGTGGCTTATTGATATTTACAGCGGGCATGTGGTTTATTGACTTTTACAGCAGGCATGTGGATTATTGATTATTACATTGGGCATGTGGCTTATTGATTATTATATTGGGCATGTGGATAAATGATTTATGTTGTGGCCATATGGATTATTGATTTATGTTGCGGCCATGTGGATTATTGATTTATGTTGCAGCCATGTGGATTATTGATTTATGTTGCGGCCATGTGGATTATTGATTTATGATGCGGCCATGTGGATTATTGATTTATGTTGCGGGCATGTGGATTATTGATTTATGATGCGGGCATGTGGATTATTGATTTATGTTGCAGGCATGTGGATTATTGATTTATGTTGCGGCTATGTGGATTATTGATTTTTGATGCGGCCATGTGGATTATTGATTTATGTTGCGGCCATGTGGATTATTGATTTATGTAGTGGGGCAAGTGCATCATTAATTTAGGTATAGTGGAATGTGTTTGATAATTTATGGAGCAGCCCATATTATTTATTTATTTTTGATTTTGGGGCCATAAGAATTATTTAGGTAAGATGTGCAGGGCATATTATGTTTTTATTTTTGTCAGGGCTGATTAGTGTATTATTTAGTTTGCGGCAGCATGCACTTAACCCTTGCCATGCTGTCGCTTATGGTACTATAAGCCACAGCATGCCCTGAAATACAAGGCAGCATGTTAAGGGTTAATTGCTTGCTGCTGAAGCCATTTTTAGTATAGAAAATGTGTTTACATTTTGTAAACATGTTTAAAACATAACCAATATGGGAATGATGTGTGGCGATTTTTGAAAGGGAAAAATTGCAGCTATTTAAGGATTAATAGTGGCGATTTAAACCTTTAAAAATTGCCACACATCGTGAGAGTTTAAAAATCGCCAAGGGAACTGGCACCGTAGTAATTTTTATAAAAAATCGCCGAAGGTTGAGTTCGATATTTGGCAGTTAAAATCGCCAGAGAAAATCTCCCTCTAGTAAATCTGGCCCCAGGAGTTAAAGGAGATAAAACAAGAAAATTCTTAATCAACTATAATATTTAGCCTCGGCTGGTAGTTATTGCTTGATAATGATCAACAGGTTTCCAGGAGCCCCTATCTCGAATGTTGTCGAGCTGAAAAGATCAGTGGGGACTTCTGCAGTCAGGCTGTATGAGGCTGGGGAGCTGACCTTGTGTTAAGTCCTATATACCCTGATAACAACAGAGCTGGACCTCCCAGCCTTATTAGGTTATAATCATGTTATAAGCAAGTTAATTGGTACTATTTATCTTATTAACTAATTTCTACATTCCACATATGTGCAGCATAATTAGCACTGCATAATGTTAGTATCATGTACCCTCTATTCATTCCAAGCATGTCCTTGGCTTTGAACATCTGGTTCTAAACAGTATTAATAACACGTTCACATAAAAGGACATTAAAAATGAACAATAGTGACCATCTTAGGCTGAGGAAACAAGATGTTTTACAAAATTTTTAACAACCTATATCTATGGTTTAAATAACTTAGGGCCAGTTCCATAATTCTGAATTTCAAGCAAGTGGATCCCCAAACATAAAATTTAAGTGGTTCAGGATGGACCGTGCCACATTATCTACACATCCATGAATTGAAATATGAACCACTCACACTGACAAACTTCTAATGCTGAAAGTACACCTGAGACACATGATGGGATTCTGGGGAGACTGGAGACAAATGATGGTGATACTGGCAGCTGGAGACACATGATGGGAATACTGGGCACTCGAGACATGATGCAGATACTGGGAAGATGGAGATAAATTATGAGAATACTGGAGGGCTGGAGACAAATAATGGAGATACTGGTTGCACATGATGGGAGATACTTGTGAGATTGGAGACACATGATGGAGATACTGGGGAGACTGGAGACTCATGATGGGGCACTGGAGAGACTGCAGACACAGGATGGGGGTACTGAGAGCTGGAGACAGATGATGGGGATACTTAGGAGACTGTAGACACATGATGGGGGTACTGGAGAGACTGGAGACACATGATGGTCATACTGAGAGCTGGAGACACATGGGGATAGATCCAGAACAACATCCGCGAGTAAATTTACGCTAGCCGCTAGCGTAAATTCACACATTAGTGCTTACTGCGCATGCGCATGGCAGATGTTACGGGATGTAAGGCATAGCGTAAGGGGCAGTCACGTATCTGTAGTGTATCAACTTACAATGGGGCGTGCCAGCCATACGCCACTAGTATTTACGCTTTGAAGGTGGGGTGAAGCATTTAAATTGTACAGTGTGGGCATGCTTAGCAGCGTAGCCACGTGTCTGAAGTCCGTCCACTAGTGGTTACGCAGCGTAAAGTTAAGGTAGGGTATAGAAAGCGTAAGGCGCCTAAAATACGTACATGAGAGGGGTGTGCCGAGGGGAGTGCATCAAACGTACGCTAGCGTAAGACTGCAGCGTAGTAAAAGAGTAGCTCTAGATCTGGCCCATGATAGTGATAATGAGGAGACTGGAGACACATGAATGGGGAATACTGGGAGCTGGAGACACATGATGGAAAATTTTGGGAGTTGGAGACACATGAATGGGGAATACAGGGAGTTGGAGACAAATGATGGGGGATAATAGGACCTGGAGACACATGATGAGGATACTGGGAGATGGACCGCATTACGCCGGCCCAGCTTTGTGTACACAAATAGTTGTCTTTTTCAATGTATCTAATTATTAGATATAACTAGACTGATGTATGTATTGTATATAGATCATTACTATGATTCTTAATATTTTTTTATACCTTTGTATTGTATACGTGAAACCATAATGTTTTCAGCCGTGCATAGAAGCCATTAATATGTTCTTTATATTGTAAACTATTGGTTAGATGGGGCCGTGTAGAAGCTGATAATAGATTTATATTATATTATCACACTTTTAGATGTAGCGTTTAGCTAAAGCATGCCGACGTTTCATAATTGCCCCAGGTTAAAAATGGCCAGTTCTCTGCCTCTATTTGGCTAACCAGGTTTGAAGGACAATTAAATCTAATGACACGCTATGAATTAGACATTAACTTAATTATCTAATCTATTTCTATGGAATAGGACTACCAAACAGCAAACCACATACACATTAAATTCTTGCAATCATACAACACCTTTATAATTACTTCCACATTCCAGCATTGTGTTGGAAACCCCTATGTCCCTGCACATTTTAACCACAGGGCATTGTGTACACTATATACTTGCCGAGTGATTCAAGGTCATGATCCGATCACTGATTTTATTCCAATTTTCTGGTCTGTTGGCAAGGCTAATGTATGAGTGTAAAAGTAAAAGAAATAAGTCATGCTATTGAGCTGTAAAAAATAACCCAGTACTTTATGCTTTAATCTGAATAAGACAAGTTGTCGAAAACCAAAATAAATTAGGTACTTAAATATTAGATAACTTTTTTTACCTGGATATAAACACAGAATGACTATAAAGAATTTATGTGTAGTTTTAATTTTTATTTATATAAAACAAAAAGATTTATGTTGTCCACTGAAAGAACAATCATAAATAACAGATCAGTATCAAATTAGTGAATACACATAGTAAGCTAAATTGCAAATTTGATCACCTTATTTCTATATGCATATATTGCAGTACCAGACACAGTATACTCGTAGGTTGGTATTGATGACAGTTAAAGAGGTGTTGATCTATTGACAGGTATGAGTGCTTCTTTTATCTTCTTGCGTCCTGTTTGTTTCAAATCTTACAGATTGTTATTATGTAGTTTTCATGGTCTTTACCCCACTTTCTATAATGGCACTCTCAGATTTTAACATGAACTTGAACCAGTCTGCAATAAAAAAAACACATTGGAATAATAAGTACTTTATGTTGCACTGGGGAATATAAGGACTTTCATTGTTCTCCAGAGATAGTAAAGCTTCCCTTTGATATTCTGTATGGCACTTTAGGGCAAAGGGCAAATAAAACACTGAAGGATATAGAAGATCAAAGGTTAATACATAGCGATCATCTGAAAGTATACATATCCTGACAGAATAACCATTTGTTTCTTCCATTACTGAGTTGAAAGCGATTAAGTAACACTACGAAACTTATTCACACATGGGATTAGTACAAAAAGTATGTATGTAAAAGTATTAGTCAAGACTCCTTTGGAGAATACTAATTATTACACAAATCGATCAAAGAATGATGAACTATTTCCATTACTTCAGGATCAACATAGCTACTAAGTTCTAAACTATTTCACATAATTATTCATTTATTTCTAGAGAAATAACTGCAAAAGTTCGACAGTGCTCCCTCAGCTTTCTTCCTTAACAGCATTTAGCTCTGTGGGAGTCTAATAGCTGCAAAGGGGCCACCCACTGCACTGTGTGTCACAGAGCAGTACAAGATTAACCCAGTGTTGTTTTACTAAAATATCTGCAAAATCACTAATGAGAATACAATAATAATTACTTTTTTACTCCAACAATATTGTATGTAAGGTTCAGAATGAATGTATGTAAGGTTCAGAATGAATGAATGTAGGTTCAGAATGAATGTATGTAAGGTTCAGAATGAATGTATGTAAGGTTCAGAATGAATGTATGTAAGGCTCAGAATGAATGAATGTAAGGTTCAGAATGAATGTATCCATTTTATGTTTTTCATACTGATTTTTATGTACAAAAGCAAAGTATTTTTCTGCATGTGAAAAAAATGAAATTCATTTGCACCCTTCACACTAAAACATGGTTTTCCATGCTGAACACTTGCACCTGTTGTACACTTGTTGGTCACCCTGATGTATTTATTATCCTGTATACCAATTTTCAAGTTTTAGCCTGTATTTTAAATACTTAAAATAAGGATCATGGCATTTGTTCTGGTGGGAATCAACTGACATCTTCAAACACGACCACTGGTTATAGGGAGTCAAGACATTGCACCATGGTCGGAGATTATGACATCTAGGGCTCTATTTACTAACTTTGTTTTCATATTTACAAACCATGGCTCACTATGGAAAACTGGAGTTTCCTTGGCATTCCATATAAACATTGGTGGTGTCCGCCAGATGGTTCTTTTTAGAGCGGGCTGGTGCTTCATTATATTTACTAAATGCCGGGGCAGAATTTTACACTCTGCTCCCGTTGTAAAAATAACGCCATCTCAGACTGGCATTATTGGTCTAATTCCAGCGATCTCTACATAATTTCCACTTTCCCATCCCCTTATAGCTATTGGAAGGGGCAGAAAAAGGGGGGTATGCATGGGGAGATTGCTGGAATATACATATATGAATGTAAATAAAAATATTTAAAAGAAAGAAAAACTTTATTTTTTTTCCTTTTATTTTTGTGTTAAAAATAAATCAATAAATTCACAATAATAATCAAATTAAAGAAATACAGAAAAAAGGTAAAACTTATCTGTCTGGACGACTGACTATGAAGATTTCCAAGTCTTGAAATTTTCAAAGTCCTGACTGAGAGTTAATGTGCATGGGAAGGACTACATTAAAGCTTCGTATGAATGAAAGGTCCTAGGATGACCTCACAGATCATTACAGGACCTCGTTGGAGGAGTGAGTATTAGTTAATCCTGTGAACAAAGCTGCCAGACTCGCAGTGAAGGTAAGCGAGCCTAGTTCAGTTTCATTCACAAAGAAACAGTAAGGTAAGTAAATAGAGTCCTTAATCTGGTTTAAAAGACATCCCTACAATGTAATTTCACCACTAGCATGTCTTACTCTGACACTGTAATCATCAGTTGAATGGTGGAGGATTACATGAATGATCATGTACAAATTAGCACATCAGATGGTCCTTGTCAGTAATAGGAAGTAAAGAAGGAATATCTCTAGCATTTATTTGGAACAGTTTGTAGTTCAGCGGGAACCTTTGTGAGCAATTGTGTAGGAGGTTAAACCTCCAAGATGTCAAGAAATTGTAGTTCATTAAAATGAACTACTCATTTTACGATGAACAAGTTTACCATAATATGCGACCAGAGACTGTCACGGTGGATTCCAGTATGGATAAGCTAATATTGTGAGATGATGATATGGGGCCGTATTCAGAGAACCGTTTTCACAGCGAGTTCTGTGTGTATTTTTAGGTACGTTTCAACTGCGCATGTGTAGTAACTTTTTTTTACGTAGTATACGTAGACTATATGCTATACGTGCGTAAGTGCCTCACGAACAGACTCGTGAATCACACTTGGGTACATACATCCGGATATGCGCCGCAAAAATCTGCACTTGAAAATTTTAATAAAAATGGGCGGGGGAAGACATTTACTTGAAGGTATGTGGGCGCACCTAACATGAATCGCACGTACGGAGTAGACATACGCACGCAACTGCTCACAGAAAGTTAAAAGTGGTCTATGGAGGTGGAAGTCATTGACAGCACGGCCAAGAGAGGGGAGTGTCATAGGTGTGATGGGGTTTGACCTTCACCGGCTGTGCGTATATTTGCGTACCTTCAAGGAAACGGTTCTCTGAATACGGTCCATGATCAACATTGATGAGGCTGATGATAAGGATGTTGACAACTTAAACCTTGAGGATGATTACCAGTGTCAGCCTTAAGTCCATTCTGTAGACAAATATCCTTTTTGATTTTTGTTTGCTATTACTTTTTTTTATTTGGGTTTAAAGGTATTCAGTACGAGAGCCCAAACAAACCAAGTACTTCAGCCAAGAAGTATCCCTGTCGCTGAAGTACTTGGTTTGTTAAACTGTGCATGTCCAATGTAAAGGTGGGTGGGCGTTCTCAAGGACAATTTCTCGCACCACTTTTCATTATGGGCTTAGCCCATCTTGCTGTATTGGTGTAAGTACTACTAGCTTGTTACTTAACCTTGTCATGGCCCGAGGCCTGGAATTTTCAAGGTTCATAATCAGTTATCAGGGCAGCATTGTGGCTCAGAGAGTAGCATTTGTGCCTAACAGTGCTGAGGTCATAAGTTCAATTCCTAGGCCTTATCTAGTCTGCGTGTGTTTCCTTGGGGTGCTTCAGATTACTTCCACATGCCAAAAACATATTGATAGGTTAATTGGCGGCTGACTAAATAAACTCTAGTGTGTGAGTGTGTATGTATTAGGGACCTTAGTATGTAGCTCCAATAAGGGCAGGGCTGATGTGAACATCTAATGTTCTCTGCTACAGACAATTTGTGGTGCTATTTAAAAAAATAATAATAAACCATAGTTCATTTTTTTTTTCTTAAATTCAAATAAACTTGTACTTGGATTAATTCCTGCAATCTATTGTCTATATTGTCTATTGTCTATTTTTCCACCTTGTTACATTTTTTGCAGAGCAGCCCCTAGACAAAGCTTTAAGCCACCCATGATATACTGAACACATGAAAACATTTACTAGACTAGCTCTTAGCCATAAGAGTAGATACACATATATGAGAGACTGCTTCATGGTCCATGGTGGCCAAAATGATTTTTTTAGGATGGGGAGATAAAAGCATATTTGAAGAAAGAGGGGAAGATCTGTCAAATGATCAATAAATTTGTGGATGCATCACGTCATATAATTTATTATATGAACATAATTAATTTAATGGCGCTATGCACCAAAGTATATGATTGAAAATTTTCTTTGTTTTGAAGTGGGACATGTATTGATTTCTAGGACATTGACAGACATTGTGGTACAAAGGAAGTCTCGTGTTTAAGAAGCCTCTTTTCATGTTAACCCCTAAACACATCCTTTAGCCAGAAGACTCAGTGGGGGGTCATTAGCCTCCTCCTTGTATTTTGAAGCCACAGGAACTGTCCAATTAAAAAGTTCACAGACTTGTGCAAATGTTGTTAAGTTAAAATGTGTTAAATTCAAGTGTAGAAGAATTATTCACTGATTGTAAACATTGCATGTTATATCTCTGATGTAGCGGCACCAGTTGGGGCTGGGGCAAGTGTGGCAAAAACTGTATAAATTGAGCTGTGTTGTACTGAGAAAGTATTCCATCTGAAGTTTAGACATTTCATTGGTACACTAAACCAGCAGTCCAGGTACTTATCAGGACCCATTTGAGAGCTAATAAACATCTACTTGCGTCAAGAATTGCATCAGCTGTATTCCTGTGACCTACAAATTAACAGAATTTTAATCAATGTCCCGGCTGACCTGAAGGGAACCCAGCGTCTTGTCAAAGCTCCAAAGCTACCTAGCAGCCATAAACCATAGCAAGTGGTAAAAGTCTATTTAAGATGCTTGTAGCTGGATGTCCTGTCACTTTGAATCTGACTCTTCCTCTTTCCCATTTTGTTGTTTGTAAACCTTCTTTTCTTCTGCTTTACAGACAGGGTAAAATTTGTAGCAGTATGGAGTCAGCTTAAGAATGGCACAAAGGGAAAGGGGTTCACCTGCTTTGGCCTATAAAGAACACCCCAGAATGCTCACTACTGAAACTTAATTTGACTCTTGATTTCCAGTGGATTCTTCTGTATTCCATTGTAGTGCTCTCCACAGCTCTTTGTGTTATCAGCATTTCAGTGTAGCCTCAACAGCTCCTTGTACCTTCAGCACTCAGATGAAATCTCAATAGCTCCCTGCATTTCCAGCCTTCCAGTACAGTCTCAATAGCTCCTTGCTTTTCCAGCATCAGTCTAGCACCACTGTCCTAGTGGTTTCAGTATTTCAGCGCAGTCCCACGACCTGCATATGCTTTCAAGCTTTCCAGTATACTAGTCTCCAGAGCTCCCTGCGCTTCTATTTTCCAGCATTCCAGTATAGGTTCATTTTCCATTGATCCTAGCAGAGTCGGCAGAAGGTCTGCTAGCAACTGTGCAAGAAATTTTCAAGTACCTCTATTCCCCTTGCCTGCCAATTTAGGATAATTTAAAAATGTCTTTGCACAATAGAAAAAAAATGCCTATTTTTTAAATATTACATTATAATTTTAAATAATTTAAATTTTCACTATAGGTCCCTATTGAACTTCTCCAAGGACCAGATTCAGAGTTTGAAAATAAGAGAGGAAAGTTACACGTAGACAAAACCATGTTGATTTCAGGGAGATTCAAATTACTTATATTCTATGCATGAAGGGAGAATAATTTGCTTTAGACTTGGTCTGGGAAATATCACCTTTCAACTATAATACTGTTGGCAACAAATGAAATTTTACTCCCCTGAAATCAACATGGTTTTGCCCAGATGTAACTTTCTTCTCTTATTTTCAAACGGCTGGCTGCCATATTATTTCCTCAAACACTGTCCTCTGCAAGGGTTAGGTGTTGGATTAAAGAACAGGTAGTAAAAATGAGGAAGACAGAAGACTAGAATACATGATTCTGTAAAGCAGGGGTACAACCAGTGGTACTAGCACCACTGCTGGTACTTGGACCTCTGTCTGGTGGTGGTACTTAGGGCAGCTAAGCAAGCTTATCAGGAGGTAGCAGCTGTATTTGCACTAAAACAAGGTGCCATACTAGATGGCAGACTGAATGGATTTTGTAGAATGTAAATGTACTTTCTGCATGGAACAACTGTTTGCAGGATACCCATGTAAGATTATTGTTGATGACATCCTGGTGTGCGGCCCGCACCAGAGAAGAACATGATCCGCGCACCAGAGAAGAACACGATCAGCGCCTGCATTGTTTACTCCAAAGGACCCGTGCATTAAACCTCAAGTTCATTAAACCTCAGCATCATTTTTCAGAGGTGCACTGTACATATCTGCCTATTTATATTTTTACTCTCAAATTTTATACCTGCAGTAAAGAGCAAAATCCTTGCTTATGGTATCCCATGGTTGCCGACTTTTGGCAGCTTCTCTCCGGG
The DNA here is from genome assembly GCA_011038615.1 of Limnodynastes dumerilii. Taxonomy (NCBI): domain Eukaryota; kingdom Metazoa; phylum Chordata; class Amphibia; order Anura; family Limnodynastidae; genus Limnodynastes; species Limnodynastes dumerilii. The sequence continues at coordinate 203,864 of WWET01002699.1, read as the reverse complement.
AGATCCCGGAGAGAAACTAGCGACGCATGCAGGGGCGGGGCTTAATGACGCAGATTATGCAAATCGTGTCATTAGGCTCCGCCCCCCTGGCTCATACTGACCCGTTTTTACCTGAAATAGGGGTCGGGACGGGGCTTGATGCCGCAAATTGCTTCATCAAGTCCCTT